>JBAFTA010000014.1:29933312-29944799 GCA_036919975.1 Melanotaenia parkinsoni
CATATATATGTCAAATCTAGTTTCTTGTAGTGAAATTAAATTATCTGGGTTTATGATAAACATGAATCTTGAGTGTTACTGGCAGCAAAATACTTTTACCAGACATGTTTATCAGCAGGCACTGGGTTTAGCTCCCAGCTGCCTCAGCTGCCCTATTTATCTAGCTAAGGTTGAGATTAGTGTGAGAGAGCCAGGCCTCAAAGCAACACATGCTGGCATGTATCTGCTGCTGTCCCAGCAGCTATCACATAAATGCCTCAGGGTTATGGCCTTTAGTGTTTTATTGCCTAGCAACTGGTTATGTATACCAACAATAAGTCTCCCCGGTCATCTTCAGCAGTTTGTGGGAGTAACTAAAACAAACGGGAAGAGAAGAGACAGCTGTGGAGTGGAAGGCCAGAGATTTGTCAGAAGCATTTTCCTAGTCAGATGTCCAAGAAACTTCCTGTTCTCAATGTTATTGTACTGATCTAAAAAACAGAAAAAACTTATCTAATTGTGAGGTTTTCAGTTAAATGCTGTAGATTAAAGCTAAAATCCAGAGATGGCTCATTAATTTATGTGGATAAAATATGGTTATTTTTTATCTTGTCTCTTCCTTAACCTTTCTCTAAAAAAGTGTTCCACCATGTAATAAAAATGGGCCATGGTGTGAGCATGGTCCTAATCCAGACAAGCGGGCTATTTTGAGGGTGCTTTTTGTCACTCAGTCCCTACCAAGACGTGTATTTCCACCATGGCCTCTTGACCGATAGAAGATAACTTGCGTTGCAGCTAGACTGGCCATTCTTTGCTTGGCCCTCAGAATTTGGTAAGAGATGCTGAGTAAGCAGCTGTGAGTGGGAGGATGGGAGTTTTATGGAGCAGAAACAGGACCTGGCCTGTCCTTGCATGTTGGTCTATTCCAGGGCCGCTATCATTTCTCACCCTCTCACATCTTAAAAATAGCCCCAACTTTTCACCGGCAAAGGCAAAGCTCACAGGACACAGCAAGGGCTTGTATTTTTAAAACAGTCAATCGCCAAGTAAGATGAGCAACAGACGGGCTAAGATTTCAGGGGAAGCACACAAAAGACAATTGGCAGGATGTGACCTAAAAATAAAAATATGACAAAGCCATAGTTTCTCTCTTTAAATGAAGACTTGCCGTAACAAACTGATCTTTAACGTCATGCAACTTTATTCAATATATCGGTAAAGATAGATTTGATGAGAACATGTTATCAAGTTAAAGTGAAAAAGGAAACATTTACTCAAATGAAGAAAATGATGTGCAATCTTCAGATATTCTATATTTACATAACTGTGCATCCACATTTCCATTTCACTGGCTTTTAAAATACAAAAACAGTATCAAAAGAAGTTAAGAAAAGATATGACAAAGTTAAATATTGCACTGACATTGAGGGTGTCGTTGAAGCCCCCCTAACCTTACATCAAATTCTGTCCTTGTGATAAACTCCTACTAAAAATAAACAAAAAAAAAACCCTCAAATTAAAACCTAACTTTATAACCACTTTAGCTTTAATTACTATTCCTCTTCTTCATCTTCAGCATCCTCAAACTCATCATCACCACCTACTCCAAAGTCCATTTTTGACAGGATTGCTTCGACATGCTCAGTAGCCAAAGTGAAGTGGTCCATCTTCTCGAAGCCTGGTTCTGGTCTGTCTTCTCCCAGCGCGGACTTGGCTGCATCTTTGGTCTGTGTGATGAGTCCTTTCGAAGTCATCAGGAACTCAGCAGCTCCGCTCTGCTCCAAAGCCCTCACGGCCGTATCCGTCAGCTCTGAACTAGCCTGCAGTCGTTCGCCGTACCGTTGAGCCAGGGCCCGCAGAGCCGCCACCTTTTCATCCTGCTCTTTTCCAATCTGCTCCAGTAGAATGGTCTTGCGTTCTTCGAGGATGGCATATAGCAGATCAAAGCGTTCGGCCAGCCCCTGCTTTGCACGCTGAGCGTTCTCCTGGACAGCACGACATGCATCCTCCA
This sequence comes from Melanotaenia parkinsoni, assembly GCA_036919975.1. Classification (NCBI taxonomy): domain Eukaryota; kingdom Metazoa; phylum Chordata; class Actinopteri; order Atheriniformes; family Melanotaeniidae; genus Melanotaenia; species Melanotaenia parkinsoni. Next base: position 29,935,303 of record JBAFTA010000014.1, read on the forward strand.
TCTGGTTCAGCAAGGCCTGCAAACGGCCGTTGCTAGCCACCAGAGTATCGATGGCATTGCTCAGCTCACCTTTCTGGGCCTGGTAAATGCTTGCTATGGGTGCTACCTCACAGTCTTTATGCTGGCCAAACACTTTGCACATTGAGCAGGTGGGTACCTGGCAGGTCACACAATAGATGTTGATTCTCTCATCCTCATGCTCTTGGCACAGGGGCTCTTTGGATTCTTTAGGCTTCAGGGTGGTGTCAGTGTCTCCACTTTTACTACTTTCTTGCTGCTGTTTGTAAAGGTCGATAATATTTTCCACCAACAGGTTTCGCTGGAGGCCGTGAACGCCATGCCGGTCGAGAACAACCTCAAAGCGGCAGGTAGGGCACCGGAAGACGCCACCAGAGAAGCGGTACGGGTTGCGGGAGTCATAGAGGTCACTAGCACAACTGCGGCAAAGGTTGTGTTGGCAGGGCAGGATGACCACAGGCTTGGTGAACATGTCCAGGCAGATGGGGCAGCTCAGCTGCTTCTCAAGGCTGTCCATGGGGCTGGGAGGCCGAACCACTGATCCTGTCCTCTGGACGTCCATAGTTGAAAAGTCGTTAACCTAAACTAGTTTCCCCAATTCTTACAAATTGAAAATGACAAGTTTGTCCTAAAAACTAGCTCAGAGTCCAGGAACGTCTCCTCTGAGCCTGCAGTTAGCCGAAATGTTGATGTTCTATTCTGGTTGAGAGCTGGAAGCCCCGTCTTTTATACCAGCCCTTACAGCTAGTGACACCTGATCCCTTCCACCAACGACAGCATGCATTCCTGCCTGCCTGCTGGACGGGATCTTTTCACAGAAATCCACCCCCCCATCCAGCTCAGTGCTGCATGTGTCACATGTCCCAGTGGGGAGTGAGTCCCCTTGAACAGACAGAAGTGGTGGACTGATCAGAGACAAACATGGTCCATGTGACTGATTTAGAGAAGCTCCAACCGAGAGAGGGGGCTCAGTCTTGTCAGTAAACAAGTACATGTCAACATTATGTTTTTCCCCATCACCTTTTTATTAGTTTAACCTTTTATTTTATTAACCTTTTTATTACCTAACCTATTATGACAGAGGGACTTTATTGGTAGACTGAGCTCATATCTAAATATACTTGTCTTTTTCTTTTTATATACACACAATATGCTAACTTGCAAACCGGGCTCATGTGGTAACAGAATTTTTGTATAAACAGTTGAAAGAATATATCAGTCACTTTAAGAAGTTTACACTTCTTTCTATCACAGCATCATGTAAAATGGCTTGTTCTAGTAGCTTTTATTTATTTATGGTAAACCACCTTAAATATGTCGTATTCATAATATCCACCATGTTGTACACAGTAATCAACAGTAATTACCCAACAGTCTTATGCAAGTGTTTTTCAGCATGAATAGCAGATAAACACGGAGAACTGTAAACATTGGGAGAAGCTATTCTTAAACTCTTGCACAACTACCACATGATACAGGGCTCTAAACTAACTTTTAGCATTGGTTTAACTGGTGCACCTAACATTTTAATTCATTTTTAGTGTCACTCTCAGAAGCTAATTTCAATACAATTTAATGATTGTCTTTGGATCATTACACAAACTTTGTTGGTTATTTAAATTATTGTGAATAATGAGGTTTAGAAAATGAACCTCCTGACATTTCAGTCTACTGTCATCATTTAGACTACTGTCATCTTGTTTAGGTCTAGATTTTATGGAATATTAACTGATTATTACATTATTATTTACCCAAGGGAAGGTCAGTTAACACTAAATATTTGTAAGCATTGGCTCTTTCTGTTGATACAATACAGTAAAAATGGGAAAATTTCAGGCATATAAAAACTCACGAATAGTGATTAATCATGATTAATTTGGAAGCTGTGATTGAGTAATTTTAAAGGCATAATTAATCATTAATTTAAAAGCTATGATTAATCTGATTCAAAATTTTAATCATTTGACAACCCTAATTTTTTTTATATTTTCTTTCCTTGCATGCGTGTATCCCACATCCCCCCATCACCAGTTTTCACATGGTGACAGTTTCCCACCTCCTCATAACTAAAGAGTCTGATGTTGCTCATTCTCTTACAGCACGATGTAGCTGCTCTGTGAGTCCCTGACGTCACACACATGCTGTGTCCATCATAGATGAACAGGCTGAATCTACCATCATTGTAGAAACTTCTGAGTTGTTTTACATCAACACCTTATGTATACTGTATCTTCTAGAGCTGCATAGTGTTGGAATTCTTCATTTTTTTAATAATCTGTTATCCACTGCAGTGGGGAGACTTGAACTGGGTTAGTTCAGGTGAAGACATGCAGACGGGGAGCCGCAGAGGTTTAACTCAGCTTTTCTGTTGCTTAGGCACGGTGAAAGCTTTTAGGTAATAAGGATAATAGATAACAATTACATATAAACTTCCACCATATTCCACATTTTACCATCAACTCCAGCTTCTGCGATTCTCATCTGTGTCATTCTTCATTGTACCTGATAATATGCGCCGCTGTTCATTTTAAAACCAGCACAAAACACAGAGGTGAAGACCGACCCTTTTTTTAGTTGTTTATCACTGTGTTATTCTTCTCTGAACTCAGGTAAACGGGGAGTGAACATAGAATATGCTGACAGCCATTCAGAGCTATAATTAAAGTCCTTCACCTAGATCTGAGAAAAGTTAAGTGCACCAAAAAAGTTATTCTCTCAACAAATTTGTGGTCGCATGTACAACCAAAATGTTCATACTCCAGAGCCCTGTGATACAGACATCACAGTAGTAAGACAGGGTTTTATCAGAAGATAAATCTATAAAATGATTCTTTTGATAAAAAGTTATAAAAACCTTATCGAAAATGAAAAAGAATAAGTTTTATCTATTAGAATACTTAAATCATACTGCTGGTAGCTACAGCGTAAATCATCACTTCTAAATCCTTATAAATATGTTATTTACATCAATGGAGCAACAAGAAACTGCGGTTTCGCCAGCGCTTAATGTGTAAATTACATAAATATTATTGGGAAGTGTAAATCTGAAGACATTCATAGCAACGTCACCATGCTGAGTGTTGGGTCAGATGGACGTTTTTTGTCGTTACCTCGAAGGGCCTCCATGACTGGAAGAATACTCTCTGACCACTGGTGGGCTGCGATGGCCGTGTAGATGCCTGGAAAGTCTCTCTGCCAAATGTGCTGGCCAACAGCCCAAACAGCTGCTAATTCAGGGTTCGCCTGTAACAAGGGACAAGCCTGTCTGAAGACTTCAGCATTCAACGGTAGACAAGGCAGAGATTTTCTTACAACCAGCACACCACATACCCACATACTCTGGCTAGTGAACTGTGGTGGTTCAAGTTTTAAGCTTTGAGACCAGCAACAGCTGTAGTGTTTTCCTTCCATCCATCTCTCTGAATAAAGCATCTAAGGAATGTCCTTAGGAAGTCGATAAAAATGGTTTGGCACATCATGTTTTCTGATCAGACTGGTGACCTCGTTCTTTTGTCATTACAAAACAGACGGAGAGCAGAAAGATTAGCTGCTGAGCTCGAGCTCTAAAACTAAAGCAAATCAGTGAGAAATCTTTCAGCATTTAACAGGCAAATGATGTGACGTGCTCTCATCTCATTAATTCCCAGCTACAGCATTAACTAGATTAACAGAAATAAATTAGTCTGTCTTTTCTTGTCACTCATACAAGCAAAACCAGTTTTATTTTTATTAAGCATTTAAACAAATGTATTTCTTTTAAATGTTTAAGTGAAAAAACATAAGCTAACATAACTTAACAAAAAGGTACATAAAACAATATACTGCCAAAATCTGTGTCTTGTAAAGTGTGTTTTAGGTGAGTTTTCAACATTATGACAAAACTGCAACTGAAAATTTACGGGACTACAAAAACATCAAGGGAAATTCTGTAAAGTGGAGAATGCATTGAGAATAGGATTGTTTGGAATCGTGAGGGATTATCGATCTTCAGATCATATTACAACACAACTCAGAGAAGCATAACCTAAATGGAATTACAGTACATAACTTCTTAGTTCAGGTCCAGACTATTGTTATGCAGGACACAACTACCTGCGACATATGCATGTTCACAGTATCTCTTTACTCATGTTTAGAAACTTCACTTTGAATGGAAGTGTGGTTATGGAGAGGCAAAATAATTGTACACTAGATATTACGTTAACCAACTACTAATATCCATCGGATCCCTCATTATCTACAGTTAATTTATACGTCACTGTTGATATGACCACCATTTGTTGTTAGACAAATTATATTTAGTATAAAAAGTAAGCTTATTTGTGTTTGGTCGATTATTGCTCCCATTCAACTATACCAAGCTGTGATGCATCTTTGGAAAGCCTGATTACAAGGAGGTAGGTGACTCTGGAATGGGCAAGACAACTAAACGTGTGGGTAATATTCTGTCAAATTTTTCCAAATCCCTGAAATATTCTTCTGTCCAGATGGACGACATCGACTCACATCCATCCATCAACAAATAAAAATGAGTTTGAGTCTGAAGTTTCATACATGTAACATAGCTACAGGCTTAATGAACAGAGTGTAACTCGTTCTTAAAATCAGCTCCGCTTAATCACGTATGTATGAACTCTGTAACATCTAATCTATTCGTTACAGCAGGAATATGACACATGATGCTGACAAGATAGTCTTATTTAGACATCATGTAACAGCTACACTCAGCATGTAGCCACGTTGAATTTCAAAACTTAATCACAGACCAATTTTCCATAAACGATCAAAAGATAAAATAAATACTGAAAATAATCCAATAAAATAAATACAAAATAAATTAAGAAATTTATTTTTTCAATGAGTATTTAATGACACTTATTATATTTATTCTTTTTTTTCTTTTTTTTTACTTATTTGTTCTCTTTATAAATGTTTTTATTTATTTATATACATCTGTTTAATTACAGCTTTTATTTTATAATGGTATCATTTTATTTTGCAGTCCCATTTTTATTTTTTTATTTTTATTTCAGGTTCTTCTATTTAAATGAAGTGGCGTGGTCGTCTGTCTGGGTTTGGCCACAGTGCTGCACTTGAAGAAGTGACTGAGTTCTCAAACCCGACTGTCCAATCCCAGTAAAGTGTTCCTCCCACTAGGCCCTGTTGGGTCCATTCCAGCATCATATCAGGAATCCACTGGGCTCCTGAGGGACGTCCAATTGTTTAGTGGGACAGTAAGTAAGTCACAGGTAAACTCAGACACACTTGACGAGGTGTGGCGGCGACGTCCACGACACTCGCAGCCTTTTTCCACCGGGTCCATGTTCGCTCCCGGTGTGAGTCGACATGCCGCGGAGGCTGGAACCGCGGCGCAGTCTGAGCACAACGCACACAGACCCAGTGGAAATTGGCCATCAGTAAACTTTGCTGCAACACTGAAATGGAAAATTTTCTGCAGGCGTTCACTGAAGTTTCCCTGATCTGCATGCCCCTTGTTCCCGATCCACTACACCCCCAGTGCCTGCTGTTGCTGATCTAGGAGCATCATCTCCTCAGGAATTTAAGTAATTAGTTATTAATCCACGACTCTGAAGTGGATAAAAACAAGTGTAAATAACACTGAACACAGCAGGTAGTTATTAATGCAGATCGGTTATGTCAAAGTAGACTGGACAACACTGGTGAGATGATGAAAAATCTCCAAAGCAGAGCTGGAAGATGCCGCCAGAAACCGCACACTATAAGTCGGAAAGTCGGCCTTGTCATGACCGTGGGTGCTTGATAATTATTAGTCAAATAAAATAATTGCCAGGGAACTGATAATATATTTTACTCCATATTTGTCATTACAAATGAGGGAAACTTGACAGAAATAAACAGGAATATAAAACACTATTTTAACTGAGATCAGCAACTGGGGGAGGGCAGGTGGGCCAGGAAACAACAGTTACAGATGCTCCTTCATTTATATATAAGAACCCGAAATAAAAATTAGCAAAATAAAAATGGGACTGCAAAATAAAACCACCAGAATAAATTAAATACCATTATAAAATAAAAGTGATGGCTCAAGTCCGGCAATATCATTTAAACTCTATAAGTCAAAATAAATAACCAATAATTAAAATTTAAAAAATATGATTATCAAGAGCAGAACCATTCAACCAAAAATAATAAATTAATTTATCCGATTATCAAGAGGAGACTTTTGCCGATAAAGCTCCCTTTGGTAAAGCCAATTGTTTCGGCACAACACAGTAGCCAGACCATCCTTGTGCTGTAACCATGCTGGTCCAAAAAAAAAAAAAAAAAAAAAAAAGTAAATAAATATATATATAAATATATACATATATATAAAAATAAATATATAAGTATATATATAAATATAGATAAATTATTAAGTGTTAAATCAAATATTAAATAAATTTAATTAAATGAATCAATAAGTGCCATTAAATAAATAGTAAAAAAGGTACATTTTATTCATTTATTTTGTAATCATTTTATGAGAAAATCATTTTAGCATTTTTTGTTTATTTATGAATAAAATGGCTCTCCATACAAAAGACAATTTGGCGAATGAGTTTATTAACATAGCATAAAATTAGCAGGATAATTACACGCTATGTATTATTTTCTACTTCCTGTTACAGACTTACTGATTTTATTGCCTGAGAAATCCTCTTCCATAGATACCTGGCATTATTCCTGGTGAAACAAAATTAACAGAGGTTGACCAATTAAAAATGGAAAATTACAACAAACTCTATCAGTCTTTTGTGGCTAATACGTTTAAGTTAAAATGTACTATTAGTAAATTAATCCCTTTGATCTATGTCAATAAAGTAGTCAATGTACTTATAATAAAACACTAGACAGCTGACTTACATGTCATTGTTGAGTAAATAGAGAGCCAACAGCTGACCGTAGACTTGAGGTGTAGCTATACCCCCTGGAGCCTGTAAAAGTTAATACATGAATATGGTTGAAATTTGAGGCTAAATTAAGGTAAAATATACTTAGACTGAGTATGAAAAATCCTAGCTATAGAAATGACAGACGTTTAGCTAGGTGAAGTTAGGTACAGACTCTCTGAAAAACAAAGACCAGCCAGTCATTCTTCGTGGCTTTAACATTATACGGACTCCTTTCTTGCATTAATACTATATTTAAATGCATTAATACTATATTTAAATAGATAACGATCAGCTCTGACGTTAATCTGCCGACACTCAACTGGCATTCAATGCCTTAAAACATCAAGTAAAACCATGCGATATTAGCTGTAGCTACTTTAGCTTTTAACAGTGAGACTGTAGTTAACAAAACTTCCCCCTACACTTCCCCTATTAACAGAAGTTAGCACTGAATAAAGCGGTTATGCTGGCTTGGTCATTTCCACATCCATATGGCATCATATGCACTTAACGTGCTCATTTACGATGAAAACGTGCAAGTATTTTGTTCCTACAACAATGCTTGGACGCTTCTTAGCTAAACGCTAGCATAAAAGGCTGCTAAACTTACGAGCATCATTATTATCACACCCACATAGGAAGTCAGTCTGTACGACTTCAAGTTACTGAACTAAAAATAATACATTTCGAGGTTTTCTACTCACCTCCAGTTCTTGAGTTTCGCATTGCTCCAATAATTTATCAAAATTTTCCTCCATGGTAACAGCAGTAGGCATGATGATGCCAAGCTGTTGCGTTAGACAATTCTTCTTCGGCTGTTTTGTTGCAGCTAATCTTCTTCTTCGGCTATTTTGTTGCAGCTAATCTGCGGCAGACCATGAGGACTGCTGCCTTTCAGAGGCTGAACCATGAACTACAACTAACAGCAGCACAGCATTGTGTCTGCAGACTCGGAGACCTGCAGATTCCGACTCACATATTTGGACACGCACTTCCAAACCCCTAATGTTTTCGCGACATTGTCATCTATTGGATGACTGTGAAACTGCAACTGCATTTCTGGAGCAGCAGGTCCTCCGGATCATAGAAAAAATAAATAAATAAATAAGAGAGAGAGAGAGAGGTGCTAGGGATTTTGAAACATATGTAGAGGGAGCATTCATTGTGTAGTCTTACAGCAGTCTTTCCTTTCATGTGATTTATAAAACAAAATATTTGGGAATGGATTTCATAAATCTATTCTTGTGTATAAAAAAACTTTCCAAGTATTACTATAGAGCTGATCAACATATTGGATTAACATATTGTGACAGTTATTTTTAACAATAAAACCAAATGAAACATTTTCTCTTTTTAGAACAGGAACAGGCAGAAATTTAGATAAATACATAATCCCAAAAGACATTGATGAAGATACAATCATAAAAAAAGTAAGCTGTGCTTTCAGTACGATTAAGACAGAATATACAATTACAGTCAAAACCAAAACAGCTAGACAGAAAATAAGATGATGGATAACTTCTGTTGAAGATCTTAATATGAATTTCCTTGGCTTTTGGATTAATAGAAAAATTAAAGAAAAAGGATCTTAAATATATCTTTTTTGGAAAAGAAACTAGAGAGTGAATTGCAATATGGATACAGTTCTTTATTTGTCTAACTGTAGATTCAAACAAATCACTCCTTTGTTTCAAAAGCCAAGGAAGACTTGGAGATGCACCAGTTTGATACAGATATCATTAGAAAGACCTGTTTATGTGCAGCATTAAGAACTTTTTTTTTGTACTGAAGTTTGTCTATGATTTTAAATTTAGCACCAAAATCCTCAAATGAGAGCAGGTTGCCATTGCAGTCTAGCAGATGTAAAATAGACCAAATGCCTTTTTCTAACCAGTTTTGCATACACAGAGATTTACGGTTATATAAAATATATCTGCAGTTCCCTGTTGGGATGTTGTGGGGACTAAAGTTAGTGGTGCAGCTGAGATTGTACATTTTATTTCAGAGTCAGGTTTAAAATTGGACATGAGCTCATAGTCTAATCTAGATTTAATTGTTTAAACCAAGTAAACATTTGAGTGTCTGGGTTTAGATAAAGCCAAACATCTGTCAGTTTGAGTTACAGAATTGTACCAAAACCGTATTATAATGATGATCTTGAAATCTAATCTATTACCACATTAAGATCTCCTCCAATGAAGATATAGTTTACATAGATTTTACATAAGTCTCTTATAGTCAGGGCCGGATTTAGGAGGATGTGGGCCCCTGGGCTTGAGCCAATGTGCGGGCCCTACTTAATCATAGTAATCCATCTGTACACACACATACATACATACAAACACACACACACACATACACACACAAACAGACACATTATATATATATATATATATATATATATATACACACAGTATATAGATATATACATATAGATATTTGTATCTGTAGATTGAGAGAGAGATTACAAGCAGGAAAATTACCGGAAAAAAAAGTTTTCACCTTTTACAACTTTAATAAGCTGCTTGTCACAAACTACAATCAACCCTGAACTGGTTTCCA
>JBAFTA010000014.1:29989071-30006653 GCA_036919975.1 Melanotaenia parkinsoni
GAATCTCACCAATTTACACATTAACAGAGCCAACATCCCTTCCTGGCTGTTGCTACGGCAACAGTGCTGCTTCTGACTTGGATGATGTGTTTAATTCTTCATATTAGTGAAGAATAACGGTCTGCTCCTCCACGGTGAAGTAGCTGCTCTGCAGGGTTTCTTCATGTCTGCGATTGGTCAGATGCTGCAAACTCCGCCCCTTTTATGTGAGCGTGCTCTGATCCAGATGGAAAGCCCTGGGTTGAGTTACCGAGTTGATCACCAGCTTCGTAGAACCGCTGATCAGGATCAGTAATAAGTCCACCCAGGTAACAGAGATATCCAGGTCCTTTAGACCCGCTTCCTGGTTCAGGACTCGGTCTGTTCAGGGTTCATTCTGTGTCCTGTTTTTATTTTATTTTTTTCTGTAAATAAAACAAACAATTGCTGGGAGAATCTGGGTCGTCATGGAGACGTGGTGGGCGCTCATCTTCTGATTTTCATCCACAGACTCTAAGCAGCATCACACCGACATCACTGATGCCAAGCACTGACTCCGCCCACCATATGAGGTCATCAGCTTCAGCTCCGCCTGCTGATGAGACCATCGCCGCCATGGCGATGACAGGTAAGTGATTACCGACAGGTACGTCATCACTGACTGATGGAGAAACTTCTAGGGATGAAACTTATAATCGAATTATTCCATTTAATCGATTACAAAAAGTAATCCATTGAAATTCTAGTAATCGCTGCTTCCTTTAACAACATCAATAATCATTTCCCTCCCGGAACCAGACTCGGCAGAGCCAGACAGAACCAGGCGGCATGTGGCCTGCTCGCTGGTGACTGACCAATAGATGAGCAGCTGGCCCAAGGACACGCCCCCTCATTTACATAACAAGGCAGAAATAAATACTTTGGAAGAATAAATAGAGGAAGAAAATAATAATGCACGTAAATATGACAATAAAAAAGTGTTAATAAATAAATTGTTAGATGAAAATAAAATACAACAATAAATTATTTTTGAGATAAGAAAATGTAAAAGAAATAAATACAGAAATAAAAATAAAGGAGAAAAATTTTAAAAATCACCAAATAAATAAATTTAACTGAAAACGACATCAAGTAAATAAATAGAAATATGAAGACAAAGATCAATTAAAATGGCAAGAAAAATATAAATCAAATTCTCTTCTCAAAGGAAATCTTTTCTTGTATCATTTATTGGTTCATTGAGCCATTTTTATGTTTCTGTATTCATTTTTAATTTGGGCGATTAGTCCTCCATAAATACTCGCTTTAAGAATTAAAATCTACAGATATTTCTGGTATATGGAACAAAAAACTTGTTTTAAATTTACTGTTTTATCTGTTCATTTATTTGGCAAATTCTACTTTTATCTGTTAACGAAAAACAAAAAGAAATCATTTTATTTTTGTATTTATTTGATTGGCTGGTTATATTTATATGAATGAATCTATATTCAGCTAGATATTTTTAATCCGGAAGTCATTTTACCAGGTCACGTCAGAACATTGAGTTGCTACGAGTCCGTTAGACGTACGATTTCCACTCCGTGGCTTCTTCAAAGGAAAGAGAAAAGCTTATCCAATGAATCGATTATTAAAACTTTCAGTAGCTGCGACTCTAGAAGGTTCGAACCTGCTGGATGAAATGAAGTCAGAATAAAATCCGAACCGAGCAGCTCGGTCGTGGACGGTCCGTTTGTTCTGGTATCACTCATAGACCGGATCAGAACCTGAACCAGGAAGTAGATGGAAGAACATAACACTGAGTTGTTGCTGGTAACCATAGAAACGCTGCAGGAAACTCTGCGTCCATGTTTGAGGATTTTCACTCCCTGTCATCCTCCTGCAGGTCGGCCCCTGACGTTTTCACTGGGAAACCCTGTAGAGCCGACGCCGCCCACAGAGAAGCAGGACGTCACCACTGAAGACACCAGAGTTCCAGGTGGGTTTTACCTGGTTTCCATGGAAACAAGCTGAAACGCCAGCAGGCCGTAAAGTCGCAGCTTTCAGAATTATTAAAGAAATGATCAGAAATATGTTTTTATTTTAGCTTAGTTTTTATATTATTTATTTATTTACTCATTTTGTTTTTATTTTCTTCAGTATGTTTTATTTTAATTTCAGTTTTATTTTATTTTGTTTTGATTTTATCATTTTATTTCGTTGTTATCGTATATTATTTTCTTTTCTTTTCTCTAAACCAGACAGTGTTCCAGATCTGAACCTTCTCCCTGCAGACACTTCAGAGATGCTCCAGGCTCCGCCCCCCACCGCCCACGCTGTGACCTCTGACCCCACCAGAACCCCCTCAGCTGTTGCTGTGACCCCCCCACCTGCTGCAGGTATGTCCACGCTGCTCCTCATCGACCTGGTTCTGGTTCTGGAAACATGGATGTCTCCAGGTTCTACTGATTCTGATTAAGCCGGGCCCTCAGACTCTGATGCAGGATCTGGGCCAGTGGAGTTCTGATCTGGTACCAGAACCGGTTCAGGACTCATTTGACTGGAACTATCTGCTGGTTTTTCATCCATTCAGATGTCAGAGGGTCAAACCGTGGTCCACTGGCCGTCGTGGGTCCTGACAGGAGGCTGTTTCTCCCTCTGAGCAGCGTAGTGCTCAACGGCAGCGGCAGCAGCGACGACGGCGGCATCAGCAGCTACAGCTGGGAGCTGGTGAGCGGACCTCCTGGGCTGAAGCTGGAGCATGCAGATCAGGCTGTTGCCATGGCGACAGGGGTGCAGGTGGGGCGCTACACCTTCAGACTGACGGTGTGGGACCAGGAGGGGGCATCGGACAGCGCCCTGCTGACTGTCAGGATCCAAGAAGGTCGGCTGATCATTATTTCAGAATATTTGTACCAATCTGAGTTCTTAGAAAGAAGAAAAGACGTCTAACCTGTCGGCTCTTCGTCCCACATGCAGCCAGAAGTCTTCCTCCAGTCGCTCACGCCAGCGGCAGCCACACTCTGACGCTGCCCAACAACTCCCTGGTCCTCAGAGGCTCCGTGACCAACGGAGACATGACCCAGGTCCATTACCGGTGGACCAGAGACAGACAGAGTCCTGCAGCTGGGGTTGGTACAGACTTCTGGGTTTTATAAACTGTGGAAGAAAAAGTAAACAATTCAGTTCTGTTTTTCTGACTTAACGAGATGATTGTGATCCAGGACGTCCGCCGTGATCAGCAGGAGGATCTGCAGAAGCAGAGCCGTCGTTTTCACAGATACAGGACCTGGACTAGGATTCAGGAACTCTGAGATTTTAGTCTTTTCTTTCATTTATCTCGGAAGTTATGAAGAATTCTGAAAAAATGACTTCTGATACACTTCTAATTATTTAAAGAATTTAATACTAATATAGAATAAAATAAGAAAATAATTAGTTATAAATTCATTAATATAAATTAATTTTCAATATTATCAAACATAATAATAATAAAAGTAAATGAAGTAAACAAATTATGTGAGATTATATAAAAGTTTAAATAAATTAAGTTATTTGACTCTAAACAATTAAAAATCTACCAGATTGATTTCAGGTATTTGTAGTAAAATGAACTGATTCAGTGTTGAAATTAGAATATTTGTGTGGTTTTTCATGGGAACAAACCACATACGTGACTCTGCTGCTCATCCCACACATGCACGTTCCTTCCAGATGTGGCTTCATTTTAAAAACGCCAACAGGAGATTTACTCAGAAGTAAACCTGCTTTACTCGTTCTTACTGCTTTATCTTTGAACATGTTTTTGTCTTTATGTGCACATCATTAAGGAAGACGGGGACTGGTTGATTCCAGAATAAGTTAAAGCCATTTATTCTGGGAAACTGGGAGGACTGGTGTGTGTTTCTGTATCATTAATGCCTCCATGCATTCATGATTTGAAGATGTTCTTCGTGTTACGGCGCCTGCACACAGACTAATTTCAATCCGTCCTCGGTCTCTGGCTGTCATCCACCCCCTTTAAAAACAACCAGTCTAGACCCGTTTCTGTCGAGCAGTTCTCGACCCGTTTCTAAACCACCATTCCTTTCCAAGATCCCGGAGAAGATCGCCATGAATCAGCTAACTGCTGTTTTGGATGAGACAGCTGTTCTCAGAGTGATATCGTGGTGTAAAGTGACTCGGGTGACTGTCCTGTCCTGCTAATGCTGGACCTTCTTCTGCCTTGGACAGTCAATCATCTGATGCTACTCGATAGACTAAAGCGCTGGGCCGTGTACCCGGTGTACCCAGACCGCCTTCGTTTTGGTGTACCTCAGGGCTCTATTTTAGGTCCCCCTTTTGTTATTGATTCATATGCTTCCCTTTCCGCATATCTTTGACTTATTAAAGAGGTTTTTACCGCTGTTATGTGGATGATATCCTGGTATACATCTCTTTGAAGCCGTATGAGGTGTCTAAGTTACTTGTTCTTCATAAATGCTTGGTGTATAAGAAACTGGATGGATGAGAACTTCCTCCAACTCAGTGAAGGAAAAATAAAAAACATTGTTGTGCACCGGATAAATATAATGCTCAGATAGTGGAAACTTTGGGCCCGTTAGCCTCATTATTAAGTCATCTATCAGAAATCTTGGACTAAGATTGGACTCCGGTTTCACCTTAGACGGTCCTGTTCGGTCTTTGGTTTGTTCGTTCGTACGTACAGCTACGTAGTATTGCCAAGTTGAAAGGTTTTGTTTTGTGTCCAGAATTAGAAGTTGCGGTCCATGCTTTCGTTTCACCAAGCCTGGATTACTGTAGGATTACCCGTTTACAGGTGGTACAAAATGCTGCTGCTCAGCTTCTGACTAGAGCATCAAAGTTTACTCGTGTTACTCCTTTACTGGTCCAGTTGCATTGGTTCCCTGCTTCTTCCAGAGTTTGATTCTAGTACTTACTTAGGGCTCTGAACAGTCAGGCACCAGCTTATATCAGGGAGCTCTCACTGTAGTATGTTCCCAGTAGGTCCCTACACCCAGGGCTTTCTGGTTGTGCCACATACGAAGCTAAAAACCAAGGGTGACGGAGCTTTTTCAGCAGTTGCCCCAGGACTCTGTACTCTCCCCTTGGATCTGCGGACTGCCGACTCAGTGGAGCTTTTTAAGGGAAAACTCAAAACAGCTTTTACTTATTTGTTTTTAACATGTCTGTACAGCACTGTGTGATTCTATATCTCGAAAAGTGCTTTATAAAGTTTTACTGACATGCTCCTGGTTTGGAGGGAAAAAAGCCGGAAAAGTGGCATCATAGATTTTCCTGGTGGTCTACGAGGTGAATTAGCGTGCACGTCACATACATTTAGTATGATTGATAATAAAGTTTGAAAAAATTAGACAGAATGAAGTATGACAGGTTTGGTTTAGACCCACTCCACCCCCTGAACCACTACTGTCCATTTGACCAGAGATAAACCAGAAGATCTTGGGTCTCTGGCTGCTTCCAGGTGGTTCTCTACAGCTCAGAGTCCCAGGCCTGTCTCTACCTGGCCGACCTGGTTGAAGGTACCTACCTGTTCCAGCTGAGGGTGACTGATGCCCAGGGCCGCTCCAGCTCCGCCACAGCAACAGTGGAGGTCCAACCAGGTGGGGTCTGAGGGTCTGAAGGTATGTCTTTAAGAGTTTATGCCCCCCGACTCACAGTGTCCCTCTGGTGTCTCCGTAGAGCCTGGCGGGGATGAGCAGGTGGAGCTGGAGATGCTGGTGTCGGTGTCTCAGGTGAGTGTGGCTCAGAGGGACATGCTGGTCCGACAGCTCGCTGCTCTGATCCACGTCCTGGAAAGCGATGTCCAAGTCCGGGTGCTGCAGGGACGCTCACACCTCAGGTAACAGAGCTTGGGCGGGTTCTCTGAAACAGGATCCAGTTCAGGTGTCTGAATGTTTCTCTGTGTGCAGCACTGTGTTGCGGTTTGTTATTCAGGGCCCCTCAGGGCCCCTCTCTGGCTCCAGGTTGGTGGGTCTGCTCAGGAACCAGCTGCTCCGAGAGAAGAGTGACTACCTGCTGTTTAGAGTCCTGAGAGTCGACACCGTCGGTAAGTCCAACTGCAGGGGCTGGACCGGTCAATACTGTCTGGAACTGGTTGGAACCAGTCAAAACCAGCTAGAACAGGCAGGAACTGGTGAGTAAACAGTTTGAATCCGGAACCACTTGTAAACCTTCTGTTTTTTCAGTGTGTCAGCTCAGCTGTTCGGGGCGTGGTCAGTGTCATCCAATCACCAAGCAGTGCTCCTGTGACCCGTTCTGGACGGAGAACCTGATTCGTTATTACCTCGGCGACGGAGAAAGCAACTGTGGTAAACTTTTATTTTTCCTCTTGTGAAATGATCGCAGCAGCTGTTTGACCAACCCGTTTTAGTGTCTCTGGTTCCGGTCCTTCTGAAGCGAGCGGCGCCGCCTGGCGGCCATGTTGGCTGCAGCAATCAGAAACTAACGTTTGGTTTTCTGTGTGTAGGAAAACATTTTTGTGTCTGGATGAAAACAGTTCCAGGGGTCAGATTAAAAACTGTAAAATCATTTAATTTTTGTTTTAGCATCAAAATTATGTTAACGATGTTTTAAACGTTTTGACGAGTAACATGATGATGATGATGTCACGACTCCTCCTCACAGAGTGGAGAGTCCTGTACGTCGTCCTGAGCAGCTTCATCCTCATGATCTTCATCCTGGCGCTCAGCTGGACCTTCATCTGCTGCTGCAGGAGGTGAGAAAACCTGATCCCAGAGCAGGAAAACCTGATCCCAGAGCAGAAAAACTGGTCCTGGAGCAGGGAAACCTGATCCCGGAGCAGAAAAACTGGTCCTGGAGCAGGGAAACCTGATCCTGTTGTGTGTGTTCAGGAGGCAGCAGACCAAGGGCAGGAAGAAAACCAAATACACCATCCTGGACAACATGGACGAGCAGGAGAGGGTGGAGCTTAGACCCAGATTCAGTGAGTCATAGCAGCTTTGTCCTCATTTGTTCAGTCTGTGATGACATCACTGATCAGGAAGTGACCACCTGTCCTCTGCAGGTATCAAACACCGCAGCACGGAGCACAACTCCAGCCTCATGATGTCTGAGTCGGAGCTGGACAGCGACCAGGACACTGTCTTCAGCCGGGACCGGCCCGTCCGCAGCAGGAACCGGATCAGTGCCCAGGCCGCCCGCAACGGGAACGCCTTCGGATGACGGGGCATCCTGCAGACCCACGTGGGATCTCAGACGGATGTCTTAGGTTAGCTTGGTGGAGGTTTGCCGCTCCACAAGCAGAACCTCAAAGATGGACTGTATATTGTTGGACAGCTTCTCCAGAGACACATCAGAAGATGGTCTGGTGTCTGAGGAATACCAAGAAGTTCTGATTCACCTTTTATCGCAGACTGGCCTTTCATTGGCTCTTAGATAATGACTCTTTAGCCCCTCCCAACAGTGCAGTCCGTTCAAGTACGGGTTGAGTGGGTCGCTAGCATCAGAACTTTGGTGCGGTCCAAACAAACATGTTCATGATTCACTACTCATCAGAACCAGTTTTCAGAACCTACCTTCATCTGTGTGGAACTCCTGCTGGTTAAACATCCAGAACCAACATGGACCCATGTTAGCATGATGCTAACTTTATCTTTCTTTATTAAACCTTTATTTTACCAGGCCAACATTAAGAACAAATCCTTATTTACAACGTTGACCTGGAAAGTGGAAACAGCTGTGTGGCTGAGGAGGAGGAGGGAGAGGAAGAGAGATGTATCTCCATGGTAACACATGTCTGGCGTTCTGATTGAAGCTGATGGGAGCTTTATGTTCCTTAGAAACATCACACCAAGGGTGGGCCCTGGTTCTGAATCAGGACCAGTTCCCTAACCTCTGTCAGAGGTTCTGGTGATGGTCCTCTATGTCGGTGGTTCTCCAGCTGGGGGTCTGGACCCCCCATGGGGGTTGTGAGATCATTTCAGGGGTGTCGTGAGATAATTGTAAAAAATATTTAAATAATTTAATTATATTATTATAATAATATTTAAGTAATTAATCATTTTGGTAAATGTAGAAATATTTTTAACACATAACGTTAGTGCACACATGAAACATCTGGATGTCACATGATCCCTGAAAGAGAAGCTGATTGTGGGCATGCGGGGTCTTCTCACAGTGGTCAACCACCAAAAGCCACTTTATCCTCCTGGTTTCTGAAGGTTCTGACAGGTTTCCAGCCGGATGTGTAGAGGGCGCTGCAGGACGACCCGTCTGCTACCCCACCATTATTCACCAAGTCCTGGCAAGGGGGGAGGGGCACGAACACCAACAGATGTTATCTTGGAGGTTGTGGCTCACAAAGTTTGACAACCACTGGTCTACGTGTCCTCCGGGTCTCTGATGGTCCCCTGCCTTCCTCTTATTGGCCGAAACACGGATGTCCAGTCAGGATATCGGAGGACATCCTCTGCAGGTGATTGGGTGTAAGTCATGGACATGTATATCAGATTCTCCATCGCCCGTCTCAGCCCGCTGCTGCGTCTCATCAGCGCGTCCGCCATGTTGGTTGAGGACAGACCGAAGTGGACGGTGACCAGTTCAAACTGGACTATGTTAAATGTTAAATTCCGCTCATTTTTTAGATTTAAATTTATGGTGGACTAGTGGATCAGTGGACTAGTCGATCGGTGGACTAGTAGATCAGTGGCTCAGTGGATCAGTGGATTAGTAGATCAGTGGACCAGTGGATCAGTAGATCGGTGGATCAGTGGACCAGTGGACTAGTAGACCAGTGGATCAGTGGACTAGTGGATTCTAGCTTCCACATGGACTTAGGCAGCAGGTTGTCTCCCATGATTCTTCCCTTTTTCCCAGAATTTCTTGTAACGGGCTGAAATAGCAGCTTTCTGTCAGCGGTTGCCATGGTGACTCCAGGTATTGATGGATTTTTACTGTTTCGTGGACATGTCTAACTCTGGGTGACGATACTCAGACAACATGGACAGAGGTCTGCTGGATGTGTCATCAGCTGATTGATCATGTGATTGATCAGCTGATAAGTGACGTTTTCCTCCAGCATACCCAGCTGACTCAGATAAATGTTACCATGACAACAAAGACCCATAACAAGATGTAAAAATCATCTTTATTCACTTTCAACATTTTACAGCTGCTGATCAGAAGCTGGAGCTTCTTATTGATCACCTTCCTCTGAGTGCTGGTCTGACAGGAACAGGTCTCCAGACCTCAGCTCAGTGATCCAGTTTTCCAAACAGGAAGGGCTGGCTGACGTCTCAGGAAAAGGATAGATGCTGCTTTGATCAGGTCTGTCTCTACAGCAGGGCTACTCATTCCGGTCCTACGAGGGCCGCAATCCAGCAGGTTTTCCATGTAACCCTGCACCAACACACCTGAGTCAAATTAGGTGGCTCTAACAGCCAATCAGGTTCTACACAGTAACTCATTAATTTGACTCAGGTGTGTTGGTACAGGAATACATGAAAAACCTGCTGGACTGCGGCCCTCGTAGGACCGAATTGAGTAGCCCTGCCCTAGGGGTTTTAGAGGTGTGGTTCGCCTGAACAGACCTACCCAAATTAAATCAACAATAACGCTCTAATTATACGGTCAATATGCCTAATCTCATATGTCTCATATGTCTGAGCAAATTGTGATAACCAAAAGGAAAAAATTTCATTTTTATCCTCTCCTAATTTTTTTTTTTTTACACAGTGGAAAACATCAGAACGGAAATTATTCTATGCATGCATTCAGCAACACCTTGACTACAACTGCACCAAGTTAGATGAGAAAAGCACAAAGATCATTGAACCTGGAGGCATAAAGCCTCCGACATAGCTCCTAGGATCTTCAGGACATGCAAACTTCTCCGCTATGATAAGGTGGCTCATCAGTTTAATTTTTTAAATATTAGTTTTCCATGCAAATGTCCTCTGACAGGCTCTGTGGTCCTTCTCCAGCAGACATATGAAAACAAAACTGTTTATTTCTAATCTGCAGTAGTTGATTTTGCTATTTAGAGACAAATTTAACTTGAGTGTATTTCATTTTTCTATACTGACCACGAGAAAAAGAGAAAGCATTCAATTTCAATTGTCACTTAAGGATTTAAATGGAAATCAAAGTTTCTGGAGAAAAACTTGAGATCGCCTTGTTGGAGCAAAAACACTAAGATCCTCAGAAGAGTTATAATTGGACTTTTTCATTGATTGAATGGGAATGAAAAGCTGCTGGTAGAAAAGTATAAAGATCCATCCATCCATCCATCCATCCATCCATCCAGTTTTAGTCAACAAACAGAAAAAACAATTATTATATTGATCACCTTACCAAACAAATAACTGATTAATTGATAGAAAAAAAATTGTTTACATACAAGTTCATCTCAGGACAAACATCAACAGCTCTTCTCTGTCACGTTACTGATTCCTAGTATTAAAATTTGGTGTTTTACCTGCTAAAGTCCAACATGTTAGCAGCTCATCGACCCCTGATGATGTTCGGATCAGTTTTAGACACGAGGGGGGATTATGGTAAAGAAAAGTAACATAACTGCTGACAAATAATGTTTCTTAAAGCTGAAAACAGATTGTTTAGCTTCCATGTACTTAGCTGACCTGACCTCCATATAATTCACCTGTGTTAGCTGTAACATAGCTCACATTTACAACGATGAGAAACTGAAACAACTTGATCTCCTCAAATTATACTCACCTGTTTTTATGTGCACCATAAATTTGTATTTAAATTTAAGAAAAGAAGTGGAAATGGAGATGGAAGTAGAAAATTTATTTTAAAAAATGAGAAAAAGCTATTGAGGTAGTAAATATGCAAACCTGCTTCAGAACACCACAATGAAAGACGAGTGGAAAATGCAGCGGTAGGAGAAACATGCTTCATAAAACTGTACCTGTAGGAAACAAGCCAGAGGTGAAAGCACAAACAGGGTGGCTAAAGTTGGATTTCTTGTTCTCCAGGCTGTCTGCGAATCGGATTGAGACACAGTACTGTCTACCAGGAGCCAGATCCTTTAGAGTCTCCCTTCCCTGGAATCTGACCTCCTTGAGGAACTGGACACAAAGACCCAAGAGACACCACACAAGAATAATTTTCAGTTAAAAGTTAGGAAGCTTTGTAAGAAAACTTCTGGGTGAACGAATGGCACAGGAGTAGGTTGGGAGCCAATACACATTTTAAAATACTTCCAGTCTTTATCAAGCCATAACTGTTACAGCAAAAATGAGCTCCTAAGGTGGTAAATGCTCATAAAACAAAGATTCACCTCCCAACCTTCACGCTACTCGCTAGCAGCCGAGCTTAAAACTTTCTTCATTGCCACGGAGGCTAAGTTAGACCACATCCATGATACTGTAGAGGACCATGGTCAGCGTAGGCCTGTCGCATCTTACTTTACCATAGACTGTGTATGACAACAGGTTTCAGTATGGAGCATCTCGACTGAACGCCCTTGTTTCTTGCGGAGTGATCTCTCTCGTGTCGTACTCAACAGCGAGAGAGGGTGGTGAATCACTGAGTGAATTCTCACATTCTTTCACTAAACCTTTGATTTCACGCTGAAATACACATCAAGAGCAATGTCGTCTAATCGAGAGGTTTGAGAGGATTCCCAGTGGGTCGCATTACTTTTAGGCCGGTGTCCCGGCGTGTGTGAAAAAGTGCAGCAGCGCGGTGTCGCAGCAGCGTGGCGTCGCAGCAGATGCATGGTTCAATCACTGCTCAAAGATCAGTCTGACATGAAGCGATGAGGGGAGACATTTCAGCTTCACAAACAGCAACAATGCGCAGTATATTTTTTTCCTAGTTTTTTTTAAATAAAATGGTACTAACTGGCCGTTTTACCACGTTTTTCCTGTCTGAGCCCCATGTTTAATACTTTTTTATATATCTTTTGAAGGGCAATTTTGTTTACAGAACAGACACTTTGTGTTTGGTTTTCATTCAGTGTTAATGAGACTGAGAGTCCGTTCTAATTATTGTTATTTAAAATTTCTTCCAGCTTCAGTGTAAAATGTTCTTTAGAAATGAAACTTTATTCTTCTTTGAAAGGGTGTATTTGCATTATTATGGTATTGTCATTATATTAGTTGAAAATGGTCTTAAAATGACAATACTTTGCACAATATTATCGCTTATCGCAATCATTTCTGAGAAAATTTTTCGCACAGCAAAATTTGTTATCACGATATTTCTAAGTCAGCATCTGGCTTTTCTTGAGCTATCATCTGATGACCTGAGCCAGCATGTTGAGGAGGTTAAGAAGCTTTGCTCCACTCTCCATGATAACAATGCTAAGTTATCTGTTAAAGTGGTTGACTTGGCCAAGTAAAGTATAGTTATAATAAAGCATTTTTTTAGTTAATTTCATACACGTGTATATTGCAGATTTTTCTTTCTCTCTTTCTTTCTCTTTCTTTCTTTAAAAAAAACTTTTAAAAAAAGCAGTACGTTGTACCTGTGCTTTGTCTTTATCGGTGCTCTTGATCTGAAGTTCGTAACTCAAATTATGTCCAAGAGGAGGCTGGAGGTCAACACACAGGTCTCTGCCGCAGGGTGTGACCTTCACCCCTGGTAGGTCCAGGTGATCTGGAACATAAATCAATATGACATAAATCTGAAATAAATGTAACATAAATCTCAAACAAATCTGAGATAAATTGGAAATAAATCTGACACAAAAGTTAGATAAATGAGCGAAATCTGAGATAAATCTGACAGAAATCTCAAATAAATCGGACAAAATTATTTTGAGAAAAATTAAAACTAAAACCAAAATAAATCTAAAATAAATCTGATAAATTGTAAATAAATAAAAAATATGTGTGAAATTAAATAAATAGAAAAATTCTGAGATCTGACATAAATCAGATCACAGACATTTAAAGAAAGTTTAAATGAACTAAGACTATTATGTGCAGTTAAAAGACTAACATTCAGATTCAGATTTGCATTATTGTCATTGCAATGAGTACAACGAAAAGTAAGATGCACTTGTACATATAATAAATGCTATAAAAACTGCATAAAACACAATATAAACATATAAAAACTCATACATATAAAAAGGAAGTGGGTGCAACGACGGTAGTGTTCACAGTACATTTTGCACAGACTGGATATTGCTCAAGGTGGATATTGTACAGATTACAATAGAGAGGTATTTATGGATCAGACAGGAGTTGAAAAGAAGCTGTTTTTCAGTCTATTTGTCCAGATTTTGATGGCCCTGTGCCACCTGCCTGATGGCAGTAGCTCAAACAGGAAGTGGCCTGGATGCCATTAACAGTCATGAAGGTCCTCCAGTGTGGGCAGAGCACAACCAATGACATCTGCTGTTTTGGTCCCCCTCTGGAGCTCTTTCCTGTTTGCCATTGTCTGTACTTATATAGCGCTTTTATCTTTACATGCACGTCACATTCACCCATCACACTGATGGTGGAAGCTGCCATGCAACCACCATCCACCAGGAGTCGGTGTCTTAAAGTCCGCCAGGAGAAAAATATGGCGGCCGACAGAGGACGTCAAAAGTCTGAAATAACTTCACGCTAAACTGACAAAATAAATTAAATACATGTGAGATTTGTAGAGCGGACCTTGTGTACCACGGAAGTACGTCTGCAATGCTCGAACACGTAAAGAGGAGGCACCTCGGACTTACATAACAACCTCATACAAGATTTCAAAGCTGAAACTGATATAAGATTCATTTAATAATCATGAGATACATAATCCGATTGGTCGACTAGTCGTTCTAATAGTCGGTGATTAATCGACCACCAGAATAGTTGCAGCCCTAGTGTAGTGGTAAAGACACAAGCAGTCTCTGGCTGATGTTGTTTTTCCTGAAGATTCTTAGGAAGTGGAGTCTTTTTTGTGCCCTTTTTACTAACTGTGTGGTGTTCTTGTTTCAGGTCATTTTCTCCTCAATGTGGACTCCCAAAAAGAGGAAATCACTGACCCTTTTCTACACAGGTCCCACATGAGAATGGGCTGAATGTGTCTAAAATGATGGTTCTACCTAGAGTCCTAAAGTCAACTACCTGTTTTCAACGATACCCATAAACCATCCACCAGCTGGTTTTAGTCACTGGACATATCGAAATTTCTATGGAAAAACAAGCCATCGCGTATCAGTCTAAAAACTTTACAATAGAGGACAAAGAGGTGGATTTGAAAAACTTTAATCAATGTTTCATAACTAACAAGCTGCAATATAGAAGCTGCAGTGGCTTAAACAGAGCGGTCTGGATGAACCAAGGTTAGTTTAGAGCAAACATTGTGTGAGGATCTGGTCATCTCTGGCCTGCCATTCATCAGCTCAGCCTTCAAACCACATACCGTAAGTGTTTTAAAAGCATTAAAATCAGCTCCTCTTTAATGGCTTGGTGGGAATTTCTAAAAATAACCAAGTCTCCACGTATTCCATGTAAGCTTCCACCCATCTGGAACAACCCTGACATCAATATTCCTGCCAACCCCACACTGTGCCTGACATTAAAGTCAGATTTAAGCTTGTGCAACGTCTGAGTGCGGTCGTTTATGGCGTAGCTGACACTGGTGAGTTTGCTTTCGCATTCCAGCGTAGGGGGTACCATAGTTTTGGTGTTGTGTTGCAGTTTCTTCTCCTAACCTGAAAGTGGCAGCAGGAGTGGGATCAGCCGGTAAACTCACCAGGACGGAGTTATTTTGATGGTTCACTACAGTTCGGTAGGTATTTTCTGTTTTAAAACAACAATGGCGTCCAGTACGGTTCAGTGTCTTCATTAGCTTGTGGAAGAAAATGGAGAAATAATTCGATCAGCCGTTCATCAACTTGATCCACTGGTTACTGTTTTTAAAAACGGTGGTTACCACACAAATTCAACGAGAAGATCCAGATATCCGACAACATGTGACCCAAACTGACCAATCACAAGGGAGAACCTCCGCGTAACCGTCTGCGAAGCAGGGTGCAGGTCTGGAAGAGGTGTGCGTTAAGCCTCTGTGGAGCTACGCCGAGCCTACGGCGGGTACGTAGACACAGGCGCCGCCTTAAAATTAACAGCATTAACAGTGGGGGCATGAGGAAGGGTGAGTGGGTTTAGTGGGGTAGGGGTGGGGGTGGGTAAGGAGAGGAAGAGGGCGTGGTTGATGGTACCCTGGTACCCCGGGTGCGCGGCTGGAACATTAGGTGGGTTCTGGCCCACACCGTCTGGTCGTCTGTTCCTCCTGGGTGTGGTGGGTGTACTCTGCTTTGGGGGAGGGCACTTCTGGGCTTTTGGGGCCCTAGGTTTAGGAACTCCTGATGATTGTCAGCTTTGTTTTCCTGTAAAAGTCTCTGTGTTTCTGTACAGGTGTAGCAGTTGGTTGTCTTTGGTTAGTTTGGATTAAAGGGTTGTTGCCATCTGATGTATCTTTGTCTCTTCTCTACTGCACTTTGTTACATCTCTTCCCTGTCCTCCTTTATTTCTGTCCCCTCTGGTCTGGTCCAGCAAGATTAGATAAAGTCCATAATTCAAAATAAATAAAATAGGTTGAACTAAATAAATCAGATTATCAAGAGGAGCCTTATACCCATAAAGCTCCCCTTGGCAAAGCAAATGTATTGGGCACAACACAGCAGACAGACCATCATTCTTCTGCCACCATGCTCTCCTTGTAGCTACCTGGCTGAGACTGGCTGGAGCTGTCACACCTTCACCTCCTACTTCCTGGAGAAGAATTCCAGCTCTAGTTGAGAAGTTATTTAGCTTGAATTCAGCCAAAGAGCTCCAGCTTTAGTTCAAGAGAAGTGGACTATAAAGTTACAGTTTCTGCATCTGGAATGATTAAAGTAAAACTAAACTTGTTTTATGTCATTTGAAGGATGTTTTAAGAAAAAAAACAGAAAGAAATTTGCTGTAAAAAAAGTAAGTAAGTAAGGTAACTTTGCGGGTATCACTCTATCAGTATCCTTAATACTGAAAACTTCCAGATGAGATTGTGTTTGTAAAGTTACTCATCTCTCTCTCTTCAATGGGTTAACAAGTAGGTTAACTTTGTGGATTGGTTAAAGAATCATAACCGTAATCTATCCTTTGTATTTCAGCCTTTACTTACCGATGGGTTTGAATCCTGATGTGGTGGCTGCCTCTGACTGCAGAGACCCGAGGCGAGCTGTGACCTTGGTGATGTAGCGTTCCCTCCAGTCTGAGAAGGCCTTGGTCATGTTGCAGATCAGTGGAGGCTGAACATGTTCGCAGCCAGACACCATCATATCAAAAGCTCCCCTTCACACAGACAAACATAAAATATTTTCTAAGCTGAATGACACAGAAGATGATTGTGTTAAACTAAGGTACAAATTATATCTGTTTTTCAAATGTTTTTAACTACTGAATAAAAGTGTTGCTATCTCTCCTGTGTATCTCCTCTCAGAAACACACTGTGGGATAACTATTAACTCTTTTCCTTTATTTCCTCCTACTGTCTCTGTCTGAGACATCCTGTCCCGAAGCTCTTCACAGGTCATGAATCTCAACTCGTCCATTGTGAAGAAAAGTCAGACCCAGCAATAATTAAAAAAGGGAGAGAGAAATAAAAGCTATCCCCATCTTATTATGGAAAAAACTGTGTATGATCAAATACAAGAGTATTTTAATTGAATGGGTTAAACACAATACATCAACATGCTTATAAGATGGGTCATTCCACAACTACAGAACTCACTCAGATTACTGATCATTGGCTACAAGAAACTGATGAGAAGAATCTGGAAGGATCCGTGTTATTGGACTTAAGTGTAGCCTTTGATGCTTTAGATCATCTTGAGTACACAGTTTATTTTAATGGTAGCTATTCTGAGGTGGTAAAGATTTGTTGTGGCACCAAGCCCGGGACAGCCAATGCAGAGAGAGCAGCCCGGAGCAGAGGGGCCCCCAGACAGGAGCCCCCCGGCACGATGGGTCAGGGGCACCGAGCAGGCCCAGCGGGCGCTGCGGCGCAGGCCGCATGGTGGACAGGAACCCCAAAGATCCAAGGGAGGCAGAGCCCCGCCCAGGAACTTGACCGCCTGAGGCAAAGCCAATCCAGCACCAAGGCTATCCCAAGGACATGTCCACAGGTCCCCCGCTCCCGACCAACCCTTCCAACCACCATGACAACTCCAGCTACTGTTTATATAGTCAGATACTCCGTCTGGACACCTTCACTGACTTCCATTAAAACCACATTTATAATCTCACGGGTGGCAGTGTACAGTTTCAAACCACACATGTTGTAATGTTACTGTTTCAATATGAGAAGTTTTTTATTTTACTATATTCCACCATATTCAGCTACATATATGTATGTACATTTCTACATCAAGATAAAGGAGGACGTCGTCCCGACACAAAGGCTTAGAAGCACTGCCAGGACGACAGCCCTCTGTACTGATACAGAGACAAGGTGTCCTATAATAATTAGTATGTTTTCACTTGGTTTTATGTGGGTTATTGGTTTAACATGGATTACTGTTTTATTTTTATTATTGGTTTTACATGGATTACGGTTTTATTTTTATTATTGGTTTTACATGGATTACGGTTTTATTTTTATTATTGGTTTTACATGGATTACGGTTTTATTTTTATTATTGGTTT
>JBAFTA010000014.1:30045985-30056964 GCA_036919975.1 Melanotaenia parkinsoni
CCCCCCCCCCACCCCCCCCCCCCCCCCCCCCCCCCCCCCCCCCCCCCCCCCCCCCCCCCCCCCCCCCCACAGAAAACAACAACGCAGAGTTGAGATAGGATTCAACAACAGACTGACTTTTACTGTTTAAAAAGATCTCAAGGAAGAGCCAGGGTGAGGAAGGATGCTGGATTAGCCAACGTTAGGCGGAGAAAAGTTAGAAAATCTGACAAAGTTCAGTGGAGGGGCTTTAACAACAATCACTGAGAAAAAACACAGCAGTAGTCTTCTATTTAAACAAAGATCTCCTGTGAGATTCTTTAGTTGTAAGATGAATCATGGGAGCTATGGTGAAAGCGCTGCTCTCTAAATGAAAACTGTAAAGACTTGAATTATGTTCCCTTGTTGGTAAACTACAACCAAACGCTGCATCATATGAAACCAGCTGGTTTGAAAAGCTCTGTGTTACCTGATCATGGAACGGGCCATGTTGTTGTAAAAGTGTAATATAATAGCAGCCACCATTTATTTAACCAAAAATATATTTCATGTTTTTAGAAACATAGTTTAGGAAAAGAGGGTAAATAAAGCTAACAGTTTTTTAAGCATTTGTGTTGACATACTGTCTCTGAAAGGGTTAAAGGTGATTGCTCTGGACTGCGGAGACCGGGTTTTGTTGTAGGATGCCCAAACAGCGAATTTATAAATCTGCTTTGTCTTGTTCAGCTTCAACTTAAATGATGTTTGGTTAGTTGATTCAAGTGATAAATTCTCCCATTTCCTCTTCATCCTGGAAAAACAAAAAGATAAGAATTATTATTTCATGCCTGCAGGACTCGGAGTAAACATCTTCTTTAACAGCCTGTCTGCAGATAAACCTCCACATTACAATGAATTAACAAGAAACTCCAGTAAACATAGTCATTAAACCAAAATCTGCTCATCACAATATATTTTATTTGTATGTTTTCACAGTGTGCCGGGGGTTCAGCGTTGTTGGTGGAAAACTCACCATCAACACATCATGATAACCAAACAACTAAAGATAGGTCCCCATTCTCATCTCAGCGGCTTCACACATCATCTGCAAAAAGCAAAGCTGCACTGCTCCTTCTCAATCCGAGGTTACACTATCCAACGGAACCTTGACTTGACCTTCAATAGACATTACCAGGGAGACATTATTCCCCCTGGGACCTCCATCCCAGTCTGCCAGTCCAGAGGCACTGTCTCCCATATCCACATGATGTTGCAGAGGCGTGTCAACCAAGACAGTCCTACAGAAACCTTGAGGAACTGCGGATCGATCTCCTCCATCCCTGGAGCACCGCCACCGAGTAGCTTTTAAACCACCTCAGCAACATCAGCCTCGGAGGGAGGGTCCCCCATTCCCCTGTACACAGTGGGAAACACTGCTTCCCCTTCCCGATGGTGGACTAGAATCTCCTCAAAGCCATCCCGAAGTGATTCTCCATAGCCTCTTCAAACTTTCCATCACAGGTCCATATAAAAAGAATATAGCCTCCACTTATTAAATAAACTTGGGATTTTCATGAGGGTAGCTCATGGTACAAGATCAGCTCTACGGTTGATCTGAGGGCATCACACATGTGGGGAAAGAGGGTGTTTTAACACCCACACCTTTCCTGGTGAGACGGTTCAAGCCTTTTCTCACATTTTTTTTTAAAAAGGTTTTCACGTAGTTCTGCACAAACGTTATTGTTCTGGTTGTCTCTGTGTCTGCCCCCCGCAGCCTCCTCCTCTCCTTCCTCTCCTGCTGTGAATCATGACGAATGTTGAGCTGATTGGCTTTTCTGTTGCTAGCACCATTCCTGTTGTTGCGCTTGTTTAATGTTCAGTTAAGAAGTAGGAAAGTAGCGGTTCATGGTGCGCACTGGCATATATTTGGCCCATATGGGGGTATTTCCCTCTTTAATCAGGAGCATAATTTTTTGATTTGAGGGCAAGATTTCTTGTTTTCACACCCAAATATCACATTTCCCTCCCTCTCACCCTCAAAAAGTCCCTTCTTGCTCTCAAGTATACCGTTCATCCTTTCAAAACTCTGTACACACATTCTCTGCTCTTGGAAATTTTTTCTTGGGTTGCTGAATGAGCTGTCAAACATCCTCCTCCAGCCAATAGAATACAAGATAAATGCTGACCATGCAAATAGTCCCTTCCTTCTTCAGGGTGTGCTCTTTAAATAGTTAAATTGGCAACGCTAAATAAGCAGAGCTCGACGTGTGTTTCAATTTAACCGGTGTACTGGAAACCGGGCACCGACAAATGTTCTGAGTTGTTTGGAAGTGCGATTAAATGTGTTCATTTTTTTTGTAATAAATTAATTAACGCGTTATTCAATGCGTTAAAAGTCCCATCCCCAAATTCACACTGCAGTCAAAAGGTTTTTGTGATATTAAGAATGAAACCACAATGTACATTTCCTGCCCAAAAAACACAACCACCTGTTTTTAACTAAGTGAAGTAGCCATAAGAAAACCACTTATTAGTGGAAAAAGTCAGATAAAAGGCTTAATTTTGCTAGGGAGCAGAAAGATTGGACTCTGGAGCAATAAAAGAAGCTCATGTAGTCTGAGGAGTCCAGACCTACCCTGTTCCAGAGTTATAGGAGCATCAAGGTAAGAAGCGAGGCAGATGATGCAGCTATCATTCCTCGTGTCTACTGTACAAGCCTGTGGGGTCAGTCTATGATCTGGGGTTGCTGCAGTTGGTCATGTCTAGGTTCAGGTCTAGGTTCAGGTCTAGGTTCAGCAACATTATGCGTCCAAAGAATGAGGTCAGCTGACTACCGGAATGTAGTGAATGAGCAGGTTATTCCATCCTTCCTGATGGCACAGCTATATTACAAAATGACGACGTCAGGATTCACGGAGCTCAGATTGTTAAAGAGTGGTTCAGGGAACAGGAGACATCATTTTCACACATAGACTGGTCACCACAGAGACGAGACCTGAAACACATTGAGAATCTTTGGGATGTGCTGGAGGTCGGACTCTCCCATCATCAATACAAGAGCTTAAAGAAACATTAAGGCAACTCTAGATGGAAATAAATGTTGTATCATTGCAGAGGCTTACTGAGATGATGCCACGGAGAATGATGACATAATCACAGAAAAAGGTCTAACGAGACATTAGAGTGGGACTTTTTTCTTGGACAGGCTGATTATCATTTTAAAACTTTCCCACCAACCACCTTAAAGTTGTCTCGTAATGTAGAAAACAAAGTAATCTGTGTGGAAGGGGAAAGGTTCAATAATCGGGCTGTATGAAGACCCAAGTCAAGCTTTTATCCTCAAACACACACACAGTCTTCATCAGAAATCAAACTGTTGGGGATTTCCATATGCAAGCTGAGATTGAGGAAGCAGGACAATGAATGTGGAACTGATTCAGAGCAAACATTAGCTTCTCAATGTAAAGACACACACACTGCAGCTGTCAAGCTTATTTATGCTTTTTCACTCTGGAGCGCATCACAGAGGATAAAATACACCAGCGAAGGACATTACATCAGCTTTCCAGAGTAGATTTCTTAATCTAAAAAGATTTTATTTTTAAAACACTGGACTTAAAGCATGCTTAAAAACACAAGCTGTTTCGTTGTTCATCCGAACACCATCATCAAGTTGTTTGGTGCAGAGCTGGCAGTTGTAGAGTCACATGACCTGGGTCACATGACCGGTGTTATTCTGACTGTGTGCCAGAGAAGATGGTGAGGCATCTTCTACCTGGATAAATGAATCTCCATAGACATATATCTTAACTTTGATTTTCTTACGGTTTTTAGCGTTTAGGTCTGGTCCCACTGGAGGAGTGTGTATAATGTGTGTTGTTGTTTGCGGCTGTTAATGCAGCGCAGCTAAATGAATCATCAGGCTTCACAAAATGAAAAAATTTCCTCTATAAAAACCGACAAGTGAACATCCAAACCCAATCTAGTTGTTTTTTCTGAGAATACAAGGCCTCTCTGCGGTCACAGCTGTACTGAAAGTTAGAACAGACGCGTAATCAATGGAAACAGGAAACCACCTTCAGTCTGACAGAAACGTCTCAACCACCATCAAACCAGCTGTTTTGTCACATATTCCATGAAACATGTTGAAGAAATCTTGTCAGTTGATGCTGTTCTGACTGAAAACGTGAGAAAAAGCTGAAGGTTGTTGTTGATGTATGACAATCTTACAAAGCTACATCTAATGTGAGGTTGAAAGTTTTGCTCATCCTGGAACCTTAAAGGTTAAATTACTAACCACAAACTGCTGTGGTCTGAGTCAAGCAGGGATATTTGTCGTATAATAATCGCTGCTCTCTTCCTCCTGCCATCATACTACATTAATAATGTTAACGGTGAAATGTAGTCAGGACACATCTGTCATTATTTTAACTGCCAAGAGACAAAATAAACGAGGACTTTATCATATTTAAGCACATGTCAGGACAGCAGGTGTACGTTGGAAAAAAACAACAAAAGTGTGACTTCAAACTGATAACAGAAAAAGATGTTCACAGCCTTTGGTATTTTCAGAGTGCATGGAGGTTTTCACCCCTCAGACTGGACTAATATACTCATTCCTAGAACTTCACTAATTCCTCAGACTGGTTTACTCGTTCTTAGATTAACTGGGCTGCTTTCCTCTGGTTTTGACTAAAGTACGATGGTTTTCGTATAGGAGATCATTTCCATCTTCTACTGTGTTCCAGGTGAATTTACTCTGACACAGTAACACATATATTACTCCAGCATTACCCACATCTGTCTGTTAGCCGGGTCTGGAGCAGCTAGCTGCACAGAATAAATCTCCATGGTAACTGATGTGTTACTGCTTTTGTGAAACCAAATCAAGGATAAATTCAGCCAGGATGGGAAATCCTAGCTTAATCCCTTATCTCAGTTTGGTGAAACAACCCTTATACTTTTGCAAGGAATATCATTATTATCATCAGCATCGTTCTTCCTCCTCCTCTTCTTCTCCTTCTTCTTAAATAAGGAGAAGAAGCAGGTTTACATCCAGTCCGTCTGGAGGTTTCTGAGCGATAATTTAATTTAGGTCGTGCAGAAACACTTTTTCCGACCTTACCATCTATAAATAATTTATTTTTATTTATTTTTTTGTTTTTACAATATTTGTTTGTTCTTTGAACCTGTTTTTGTCTTAATTTTGTTCATCTAGGAGGCGATTAGTGAGGTCACTGCAGTGTTAGATTTGATTATTTCTGTTTCGTTTTGCTGTTGCACACATTTGTACATTTTATGGTGGCCTTGCTGAGTCTGGTCAAAGTTAAACATGCATAAAAGTCTGGAATTCATTGCTTGTCGTTAAAGCTGAAATGAAATTAAACCATGTAAAGTTAATGTAGTAGAATGCTTGATAGTCAGTTTATTTTGGTCTAAAATAAAATACTTACTTTACCTCAATATTTCCATTTTTGTTTTACCATTTTATGTATGGTTTGGTTAATTTATTTTAACAATATTGGTGTATGTTTTGGTTTATTGTCTTGTGTGTGTGATTCAGTAACTCTGCTGATGCATATTAAAACCAGGGGCCTTCAGGGGCCAAAACTGGCACTTAACCAGTGTTAATAAATTTACATAAACAAATAAAAAAAAACATAAAAAAATGAAATACTAAAAAAAGAAAACACAATACTAGGTCTGTCTGAAACTGGCTACATTTGCATAGCACACATGTTTTAAGATTCATCTGATTTAAAACAGCCTGTTAATGTTGTTAATGTTGTCTGCTGAAGACACATCATGTCTGAAGAGAGTTTTATCAGGGCTGTGAACAGGTGTAGTGGGTAGGCTGTTATTACCAGGTGATCCAGTATGTTGCTCCTGAGGGAGTTCCAGGTCCAGGTTCCCAGTGCAGCACATGGTGGAAGTTGACAGACTTTACTGAAACGTTGACAGGTGCAGGGAGGAGAGCAAACACTGTGAACAGAAAGAAGACGCAGGATAAGGAAAGCATGAGTAAGCAGACACATCTAGCTGCGTATTCACCGCCGGGTGCAGGCTGGACGCTGTTTTTGTTTCCACATGCAAAAACTGGAGAGGGTGCCCTAAAATCCAACCGACCAGTTCTACTTTGTTGAGACCCTTGTTGCTGCTCATATAAATTACAAGTCATATATAACTTTTTCTTTTCTGCAATCATCAGCTCAGTTACGTGTTGGATACCACAAAGCCAGCCACAGAGTCTACGGTCTAAACACACAACAGTGTCCTGACACGTGCCGACTTCTGCAGCCTTGGTTTGAATGCTGAAAAGGAATCAACAGCATGTAAAAAGATGCAGAATGTCATTGTTTTGATAGATAATTATTATGTATTTAAGGCTGACAAGCTGACCATTTTCTTTTCACACAGGAAATGCTTGTTTTCAGCTCATAGAACAAACTGATCAGCCAAAGTTTCCTTTCTTGTTGGTTTTAAGACAATCGGTTCGAATGATGCTTTATGCTTCTGACAGGGCTGATCTGTTTTGCTTTTTGCCTCAAAGGTGTGCTTCATTTAATGGACTGTAATTAATATAGACTCACACTTTAAATTTATTCCACAGGGAAAGAGCATCTATGTTGTGGATCTTCATGTTGTTCCGACATGGCCACACACACCTGACTGCATGCGACCCACTTCCAAGTTTACCTGTAAACTTGCTGCTGTGCTGCTTTCAGTTTCAGATGCATATTGGCTCATTTACTTAACTTTTCCTTTCCTTGATGCTCACATCAGAGGTTGTTATACCAGTGTGGAAACCTGGCCATTACATGTTGTCTGTAAGTGACATAAACCATGAAAAAGCTTCCTGAAAATTATTATTACTTTAAATGTTGTTCACACAACATTTTGAGTTTAATTGTCACTGACTGCAAATCTAGGTTTTGAAGCAGCCCAGAGAGAGTTTTTCTTTTTTTCTCTATGTGGACGTTATTCACAATTTGGATTTGGTGATCAGGAAATCAGAGAACTGTTGAGGTTACTAACCGAAACCTATATTTTAGTTCTCAATGATTCAGGTTCTGTTCCAGAAAGCTTTTGTTTGCTTTTTTAACTCCACAGATAATGTTATTTTATATGTGCATTAACCTTTGTACAACAGATATTTCCCCTGTTAGCAAACATGTTACAGCAAAGCTATTAAACCTAGGAGTGTGTACAGGAACTGGCAGCACTAAAAAGGCTACTGAAATGGTGGGTGGGGTTGTGTGTGTTTGCATGCGCATGTTTTTTCTGACTGGAGTGCTTTTGTGGTATGTTTGCATTGTGCATGTCACAAGTATTT
Source organism: Melanotaenia parkinsoni (assembly GCA_036919975.1). Taxonomy (NCBI): domain Eukaryota; kingdom Metazoa; phylum Chordata; class Actinopteri; order Atheriniformes; family Melanotaeniidae; genus Melanotaenia; species Melanotaenia parkinsoni. The sequence continues at coordinate 30,053,277 of JBAFTA010000014.1, forward strand.
ACTGCTTTTTATAACTACATGGTTCTAAATGCAGCTTTATCTTCTCAGCTTTAGAAAACTTTTACCCGGATCATGGAACGAGCTGACAGGTTTGCAGATAGACGTAAAACTATACAGCAGTTATTATTTGAATATCTACAAACCCATTTCTTAAATGCTAGGACTTTCTAGAACAAACATAGACACAAACATATGTTTGTGCTCATGGTAAGACACATTCCCTGCCGGGTTAAATCTTCTACCAGCTGGTACCAGGTACCAGCTTGTCTATGCAAGGTTTGTTACGACATCCTATTATTTGTCTGAATAGAAGAAAAAAACCTTATATCATTAAGATAAGAAGACAAAATGAAAATCTTCCAGCTGCTGACTGTGTATTTATTCAGTTTCCCTGTACTCTGTACTGGATGCGCCCCATGATTTCTCCATTCCAAGTACATCTACTTAGTGCCATTAAGCTGAAAATCCCTAAATTGTATTTTGTGATATAGTTTTAATAATTACTCCCCCAGATGGACGAGCCAGCATTAAGGACGTGGTGGCGCATCATGTTAAAGGAGAATTTGGACCATGGCAGGTTAGAATTTAAGTTTAACGTGATTAGACAGTACTGTCTCCTTTACAGTTATTTATCAGTGACACCACCCTCACTCACTTCATTCTTTTTTTTCTATTTTCAGCTTCCATTGGACGGAGTCCTCCAAAGCCCTCTAGCGAGGTGACGGGCCATCAGCGTTCAACATGAAGAAGCAGACGCTGGATGACGTCACCGAGGTCTGTAATGTGTGTGTTTATGCCCCAAATCAGCTACCCTGAATAAATCTTTTTTTTTTTTGTGTGTCCCTTTAAGGACCAGGAGCAGCTGCCGACTCCGCAGATCTCACTTCATGTGGAGGAAACTGTGGAAATGGTAGAGTTTGTTTCTAGTTGTATGTATTTGTTGTTGCACCAGTTTTTTTTTTTTTTGTAGAAATCAAACTTTATTTCACACGTTTCTGTAGGACCAGCAGGTGGCTCACGACTGCAGGAAAGCCGCACAGTGGCTGGGAGGAAACAGATCTTTATTAAGGCAAGGTGGATTTGCCTAATGTGTTGACGATGGGGGAGGAGAACGTGGCAGAGGCAGCAGAGCTCTTCAAAAAACTCTGGCAAGAAGACAGCGAGCATGAGAGGGAAATTAATTTAGAGCCGTTTAAATTAGTTTTTGAGAACATTGAGGACGTGGATTTTTTTGGAGGAGGATTCAGATCACCAGGGTTATCTATTGTACTGTGAATGCAGAGCATAAACAATAAAGGACTTAAGACAAGAATGTTTGATTATTTCTGTATTTTATATAACTGAGTATTGAATGATTCCCTGTTTATACCATAATGGAAACTTTAAGGTAAGTTGGTGTGTTTCACAGATGCAGCACAGCTATAAATGGAGATAAAATAACTTGTAGCTCAGTCCAAAGTCAAAATCCAATAAACAGAACCAACTATGAAAAGTGAAATTAAACAACATAAAAAACAAGAAATGCAAAACTCAAAAGACTACAAAACAGTAACTGCTGTGTCGTCATGTTGTGTTGTTATTGGTAAAAATACATGACATCCAGCTTAAGAGCTTAAGAATTACAATTCAGTAAAGGATACTGGGACGGTCATACGCAGGGGTCAATATTTTCCACAATGACATCATCTGAATGTGCCAAAAACAATCAAAGGATATTATTAATTGAAAAGTATGATATTTTTATGAGAAGGGCAGGAGAGTGTATGCGTGTTTGATTTGTCGGTGCATTTTATTTAGAAAAATGCAGTTCTGGAATACAATTTATTTAGAAAATAATTTGTTTCTTCCTGCCTGTGGAAGTGTCCCCACAGTGGAGGTCTGCAGCCAGAAAGCTGCAGTCAGAGCAGCAGATGACCAGGCTGAAAATAGTACTGTTTATTAATGAAGAGTGTGAACACTCAATAAACTAAACTAAAAAGCAAAGAAAATATTGACCAAATAATTTATTATCATTTTTAATTTTTGTTGTTCTAAACATTTTTAGGTTGTTTTTCCATCTATTTTTGCCTCTCTTACGGCATTCTTCTCCACGCAGCCTCCATTACAACTAGCTACAGGTACCAGCTTGATTAGACAAACTTCCAGTTTTTTAACCGAGGATCTGGCAGCAGAGTTTGGTAGAGACATGCTTTACCATAGCTGAGGCATCTATCTGGTTGATACCGCTTCTCAGGTAAGGTTACCTGTGGAAACCGTGTCCGCACCCTAATAGTTCCGACCCGTACCCGCTCCTGTCGGTGGAAACCAACTTTAGCTGACACAGCAGCTAAACCAGTAAAGCCGCTTTCTGAATACCGGCTGCGTTTAGAGAAAAATCTCTTCTTGTTTTCTTACCAGAGCTGATGAATAAACCTTCATAAAGCAGAAGGAAACACCTCATCTTTTCTTCACCATAACGTAGCAGGTTGTGTTTCTTGGTCGGTCTCACACCAGAAAGTTATCTACAAACAACGACATTATTTACAACCATTACATAACTTCTTCTTTACAGATTTACACTAATTTGTACATTTATGATGAGTCAGGAGATCACACCAACTTTTCGGTTGGGTTACTAGAATACAAATACATCTTATATTTAATTTATACTTGAAAATTCTGATATTTATGCCACTGATCGTCTGTGAAACAGACAATACTATAAAAAGTATATCAGCTCTTCTCCGTCATAAAAACAAAAACATGAACTAACTTCGCCCTCACAGAAAACAAACAGCAGATAATAAACAAACAGCAGATAATAAACAGACAGCAGATAATAAACAAACAGCAGATAATAAACAGACAGCAGATAATAAACAAACAGCGACGAGCTGTGTTGTTGACAAACTCACCGTCACACCGCGACGTAAACTTGTTCTGTCACAGGAACAAGATCGAAACTTACTGGACGTGACGTGACAAACAAACGTCCCTGTACCTGCGCAGAACACTCACTTCCTTTTATATTTTCACAATAAAACAGGAAGTAGGACGTTTTCATTTTTATCCAAATCATATATATTTTTTGTATCATTACACACACACACACAAACACACACATATGTATATATATGTATATATATACACACACATTATGTATGTATTTATTATTTATCCTTATTTTTTCTTTTCTTCTTCTTCTTTTTATTATTATGATGATGATGATGATGATTATCTTTTATTCTTGTCATAGTTGTTATAGTGAGCCCCATCATCATATGATGGAGATAATTACTATGCATTGTGGTGTTATGGCTTTATTTAATTAGTAAGTTGTTAAGAACTGGCCTTTGGTTATGACGTCAGTTATGCAACGTATCTGGGTAGAGGGTGGTAGTTAAGGTTCACATGAGAATATAAGCGACATGCAAGAAAACAGCTGGACTCATGTGCAATATTAGATCACACAACATGCATCAGGTCGGTGATGGAAAAAATCTTTTATCGCCACCACCACCAGCTAACAACGGGGAATCTCCATGGCGGCGCCTACCTGTTGTTGTAACTGAGTGGCGGAGGAAAAGAGGGTCACGAGCTGGAGTCCTGGTCCGGCTGAGGAAATGGGGGAATTGTCCGACCAGTCCAGACGGTCATTCAGGTGAACACCCAGGTACTTGTGGGACCTCACCAGGTCGATGTCCATTCC
>JBAFTA010000014.1:30082190-30101872 GCA_036919975.1 Melanotaenia parkinsoni
TGTAGGCACCGTCAAATCACAACAAATTCCTTGTAATGAAAGTTACTTGGCAATAAATCTGATTCTGATTCTGATGAAAACATAATAATGAATTATATATATGATTTTTCTTACATTTCCCTCCTATCATTCAACACATTTGTCAAATTCATTACTTCTTTTGATTTTCTTTGAATGCATCATTAAATGATCATTTTCATAAATTTGTGATCTGAAAGCCTAAATAGAATTTTTAGCATCATCATAATTATTGTCGGTGTTTTCAGGAGTTTCAGATAAATTTCACCATGTTCATGGAGCAGTACTTTGATTACTGATTCAGACACGTCTTAGTGACCATACTGTGAAGACAAGGTATTATGCATGAAACAAACAGAGTACAGAGCAGAAATATTATCCCAGTTAATTTTGCAAGGATATATTGGCAGGAGTTCACAGTCAGCCAGCTCCACAGGTTCTCTCCCACAATGTGGTCGTTGTCCACTGCTTCCCTAAGAGCTTTAAGATTTGCAATAGCTCGGGAAATAACATCTCTACCCTCTTCATTAGAGGGATAAAGGGATAAAAGCACAACACGAAGAGCCGACCTCAGCACACACACCTACTTTTAAGTGGAAAATGAAATCTTGTTTATGGGACAGCTAAGTGAAAATACTACATGTATTTTTCCAGTGTTAGGGTCAGCTATCATATCTGGTTGCATTAGTTTCTTTTGCTGGCCTGAAGTGCTGTGTTTATTACTGTACGTGTTGCTCCTGAGTCCCACAGGAAAGTTAATGGCTGGCCTGAAACCCAAATTGCTATTTGTGTTTTCTCATCTGCTGAAGAAAGGATCACTTCTAAATTCAAACCTCCCTCTCCTACTTCCCTTGAACCCTCGTCACTTCCTGTTTCCTTTTTGTTTCCTCTAGTCATGCTTGTTTTGAGTCAGGGCTGTCTCGTGACCAGTATTCTAAATGTCCACAATTATAACACCTGTCTCCCTCTGCAGCGTCTTTTCTACTATTTTGCCATTCACCACACCCTCTCTGTCCTCGTCCTCTGCCCCTGAACCTGCCTTGACCTCGACCTCTTGCTCCAACTCTTGTAGCTTTCCTATCTTCCACTACAAAAACAGCCTGGGTTTTTTTTAACCTTCCTTTTTCTGTCTGTCATTCATTACTTCTTCTGCATGTTTAGTATAATCTAGGTAACGCTGTAGGGTTTCTGATGCAAAATCTATCATGTGTCTTTCAACAAATCCTTTGATTGGGGGCAAACTGCCTGAATGAATTTTATTCTTTAACTGCGTCCTGGTTTGCTTCTGGAGTTAACCCACTAAGAATGTGAAATATTCCCTCCAGCCTCCTGTAGTAGTCCTAAAAATACTTTCTTTCTCATTTTGTGTGGTCTTATTTATAATAGTCAGTTTATTTTACAAGTCCATTTTGTTGTTATGCATTTAAGTAGGTTTGTCACCCTATGACTGAGCGTGTCATTCCCTGGAGGTAAAACAGCACCCTCTCCGTCTCTGGGGTTCCAGCCCCCTCTTACATGTACCCAGTAGGGTCCTAGAGCTTTCCTAAGAGCAGTCTCAACCTCCAGACTGTTTAGTCTGTAACTGTCATTTCTTTTTTTTTCTGGGTCTGTCTTTGTCAGTCAGTCCTGCTACAGCTTCAGTCACCTCTCTCCATCTCTATCCATCCATGCTTTAAAAACTGTCATTGTATTTGGTTGTACATTATTCCCTTCACCCTGTCCTGCTCTAGAGTTTGCTAATTCAATCATCAGAAATCGGTCAGTTTCTGCTTCTGCCTCAGTCATTGGTCCTCTAAATGTAGGGGACCAGCCAGAAAAATTATAACATTTTTGAGGGAATATGGCCATCAAACTATTTCTCATGTTATCTGCAAGGTGAAAGCTGTGTTTGGTAAAATGGCTGACCATAAGAACTGTGTTACTTTACCCACAATAATGATGAGTGAGAGGTAAGGAGTCTATGCATACCTGTCATGTGGATTAAAGCTGTGTAGCCATCAAAGAAGACAGAAATTGTGTAGCTACAAGCAGATTTCTTCACAGTCACACCTGTCTGGTCTTTAGAGATCTCCACGCCATGGAACACCTGCACCATGGCACTGAGCATCAGGACTCTGTCGTTTAACTTTATCACAGGAGAAAAGAGGAAACATTTCAATCAATTTTGTATGAATAATGTTTTCTATACTTTTTTTTCATAATTTTGTGTGCTGTAAAGTTTTATTTTCACATTAACATGTTGTTAACGTGCCTTGTCAAATAAATGATTAAATGTTAAGAAAGACATGATTTAATGAGGCAGATAGAATGATGTGCCACAGAGCTTCATACCACTAATTTGATCTCTCTTGGCTGAACGAGAAACTAATAATTTGTTATCGTACAGTTTTTCAACCTATACATGGATCAGCCCAAAAATGCATATTAACACATGCATGTCCACTTTACTTTAAAGCTACCAAACTTTGGCAAATTTTGTCATTCTCAACCAATATATTTAAGTAGGAGAAAGGGAAAAACTTAAATAAATAAAAGTAGTTATTCCACGTAATTATAATGAAGCTTATGTGCAATAACTCACCTTACCATACCACTTGAACACTGCAATATTCTTTTTATATCAACATACCTTACTCGCAACTTCTTAATTAAATTAAATTAAAAAATAAATTAAATACTTTTTCTTCCTCCTTATTTAATATACTGGTTGCATTTTTTCATGTTTTCCTCTTCAACCTAGCTTAACTATCAATCCTGTGGATTGTAATTTTGTTTGCTGATGTTAAATGTGTTAAACAACGAAAGAACCTTGAAAAGTATTTCCCTGCTCACTTAAAAGCAGATTTACATTGTCTCTTACACATGATGTACATATAAATAAATGTATGCAGTGAGTAATCAACCCAAGAACACAAGCAGGATCTGTGAGCAGAAAGCTACAGTCTGGATTCTATGTATGTTGCTTTACCTACACACCATAACACAGGTGTTTCTGTTCCTGCACTCATAGATGGGGCCGCACCGAAGACTGAGATTACTGAGTGGTCCATGGCCCTCTACATCAGTGGTTCTCAACCCTGGGTTCCTGAACCGCCAAGATATTCCCAAAGAGCACAGGGTGTATGTGAGGTTTTAACTGTACACATCCTGTGTGATTTATAAAATAAAGTCCACACAGAGACAAGTTCAGGTTTTTAATGTCTGGGCATTTCAATCGCATGGAACCAGCGTTTTGGAGCCTGAAAACTTTAGAAACCAGGTCCTAAAGTGAATAAATGGGGATTTTTACTGGAATTTTTGACAGGAAGCCAGTGTAAAGATCAGAGGACTGGAGTTCTAGGATCTACTTTCCTGGTCTTAGTGAGGACTGGAGCAGCAGCATTCTGGACTAACTGCAGCTGTCTGATGGACGTTTTAGGGAGACCTGTGAGGACAGCATTACAGTAGTCCAGTCTACTAAAGATAAATGCATGGACAAGTTTCTCTAAATTCTGCCGAGTCATCAGTCCTTTAATCCTCCAGATGTTCTTTAAGTGATTACAAGCCAACTTCACAACTGTCTTAAAATAACTGCTAAAATCCAGGTCTGAGTCCAGGACTACTCCCAGATTTCCGTCTTGGTTGTTAGTTTTGAACTTAGATGTTTGAAGCAGAGTATTTTTTTCCTTGGCTCCAAAAACTATTATTTTAGTTTGGTCTTCATTTAACTGAAGGAAGTTCTGGCACATCTAATCGTTAATTTGATCAATGCAGTTGATCAGAGTTTGGATTGGACTGTAGTCTCCTGGTGAGATGGTTATGTAGATGTGTGTGTCATCAGCATAACTGTGGTAACATATTTAGTTGTTTTTCACAATTTGAGCGAGTGGCAGCATGTAGATGTTGAACAGCAGTGGCCCCAGAATGGAGCCGTGGGGAACTCCGCAGGTTATTTCCATTTGCTCGGATTTATGGTTACCTACTTTTTGTCTATACACAAAGTAGCTCTCTTTTTGGCAGCGATCACTTTCACCTTGGTGGGAGCAGTTACATCAATAATGCTGTGTCTATACACAAAGTAGCTTCTGTCTTTTGAATAGGACTCAAACCAATTAATTGCAGTGCTAGAAAGTCCTACCCAGTTTTTCAACTGGTCAATAAGATGCTCTGGTCAACTGTGTCAAATGCAGCACTGAGATCCAGCCGTACCAGGACTGAAATGTTTCCACTATCTGTGCTCAGGCGGATGTCATTAAAGACCTTAACTAGAGCATCTCAGTGCTGGGGTGCGGCTGAACACCTGACTGGTAGACATCAGAACAGTTTAGTGTCAGGAAGTTGTGTAGCTGTTGAAAGACATCTTTTTCTATAATCTTACTAAGAAATGGGAAGGTTTGAAAACGTCCTGTAGCTGCTCATGAGTGACGAGTCTAGGTTTTTCTTTTTCAGAAAACACCTGAAAGCAGAGACATGTTTACAACCTGTAAGAAGGCTATGCATCCTGAAACATTCTTAAAAAAAACCCGGTTGGCAGGGCTTTAAGACAGCAGGTGGTGGTTTTCAGATGGCAAATGATCTCATACAGGTTTTAGGACTGATTGAAGAAAATATTTATGTTTCAGAGTGGACACAGGGACATATGTCCCGCCACTGGCATGGAAGCACTGACTGATTGCCTGATTTTCTGAATTCAGAAAGTCAGTAAAGAACGAAGAAAACTCATTACAGGCCCGGTGGGACATAAGTTCCGGGGTTACTGACACAGGAGGATTAGCTAGCCTGTTAACAATAATAAACAAAGCGCAAGCTCTATTGCTGTTCTTAGCAATGATGTCAGAAAAGAAAGATCGTCTTGCATTTCTCAGCTCCATATTATAAATCCTCAGTCTCTCTTTATAGATCTCATAGTGAACCTGCAGCTTTGTTTTTTGCCACCTGCATTCAGCTTTTCCACATTCTGGTTTTTCAGCTCTTACCAGTGTGGCATTTTTCCATGGAGCTCAGACTAAACAGCCTGGTGAATATCTCCACTCCTCCTCTGACAGGAGGGAGAGGCCACTGATGAATATCCGGGCATCCAGACAGCGATTGTATCCAGCTGTTCAGTAAATTCCTGTTTCAGCACCTCAGATTGTTGTTTCACAGCATCGTTTGATCCCACATGCAGTATGAGGTTTTCCACAGTTGGGTGCACATCCAAAATTTGCGTAATTTTGTCTCTCACATCTGATACCATATCTTTGGGAAAGCACAGTACTTTGTATGTTTTCCACACACATTTCTCATGTTTTTCACATTAAAGTCATCAACAATGATAGCCTGAGGCCCAGCCATTTGCTTTTACTTTCTGAGTTTTTCTCTGGTCTTACCCTGGTGTGTAGGGAGATTTCATCCCGGTCATCAGATGTAAATCCAGAATCCTGCAGTAGTGGAGCAAACCTGTTCTCTAGCATATCTGGTTGTTGAGAAGATTTGTTAGTTTTCCTTTTGACAACTGGCCATGACTGTGTCTTGCTAGGGAGTGAGGTTGAGGAAGTGCTTGGTCTGGTTGGCAGAGCCGGCTAGCCGGTCATGTCGCTTATCTCAGCAAACTGGGCTCTGCCTGTTACTTGTCCTCCCATTTCCCTGTGAGATTCCCTGAGTGATTTTCTCTTCGGCTTTGCATCAAGAGCATTTCAGGGAGAAAAGAGTTATTACTTTCTACACTGTCCTCCTGTTTATTTCCAGCCATGCTTGTGCTAATTAGCTGTGCGATAGCAAGATCTTGTCAGCTGTTTTTAATTAATGGCAAAGTGGTATTGTTTCCACACAATTCATTTACTTCCACATTCACCTCGAGCAATGTCCAGCATGCTAATCTTTTGTAGATGTTTGTAATAGTCATCTTTAGAGAAGAGGCCTCTTGCAGCTAGTTAGCTTTAGCTCTTGGCTGTAGATAAGGATTCTGCTATTTGTAGGCTACAATGACAACATTGTAAAAGGCTTTAAAAAATATAGTATTAGCCAACCAAATCTACCACAAAATAAAGTCCCAGTGATTAATGAATGTCCAGAAGCCATTGCCCATAAATTTCTTAGAAAAATAAGAATATTGGCAGAAAAATACAAGTAGCGGGGAGAGCAAAACAACAAAGTGTCAGTAGGGAACAGTTTAATAGAAACACTTATCCTTAGTCAAAAATAAAAATCTACTTCGTAGACCACAGTTTGATTATCCAATCAGTTCTGGTCCATGTACTCTGGTTTAGTAAGATAAGAGAGCTGTGGTAGTGGAGTAGCTCCATAACAGAGCAAATCCCCATAGACTCCCATGTTAAAGAGACCAAGCTCACAGCAGAAAAAAACGTGTTTAAAGCCCGGTACAAAAATACGTTTTACGATTAATAGGTCAAGTTTACCTTCGTGACAACTATGAGGGGGGTGAATGTTTTTACAACTCATCCATTTGGATGTTATTTAATCTTGAAATTCGGCATAATTAGGGGCTTATCCTTTTGATTGACATGTATCCAATATCCGTGGCAAGAGGGGAGAGTGTAGCACAATTGCGGTTTTTAACAGTGCGCTTTAGCCCACCTTTCTCCGTTAACCAGTTAGCTCACGCTAGATCCGAATTGGCTCAGTTAGCTCTCAGCTACAGGCAGCTCGGAGTTTGATAGACGTCAATCATCCACTCCCATGCTCACAGTCCCCCTCTCAGCTCCTCCACTTTGCACATTTTTGGATTTTCAGAGTGATGCAGGCGTGATGCTGCCAAGATGGCAATGTTAGGAACCACCCAATGAGCTTCACTTTTTCTCTTCAGAAACCTATAGATGGCGCCACTGAGGCTCTGCCCATCTCTTATATACAGTATATGGTCTATAGCTGGATTTATACTGCATCATTTCATCAATGAAACATGTCTGAGAAACACCACAGTGAAGATAATTCGTCCTACTTTAAAAATGAATAAGTAATACTATTGGTAATTACCTTAAAGACGTGTTACTTAATTTTCGGATCTTAAAACTGCGTTGCAGCTCTGGTGGACGTCGCCACCAGAGCTGCACGGCTGTCTGCCCCTCAAGTTTATCAATTTTTTTTTTATAAAATGGTTGCAGCAGAATGATGGTGTGGCTGTTGAGTTATGCTGAAAAAAATTTCTTGCCATGGGGAAATTTATGGGTATGAAGCTCCTCTTGATAATCTGATTATTTTATATACATACTGTATATTATTATAAGTGCATCTGATGTCATCAGGAGAAGGCGTTTTTTTTTTTTAACGTGAAGAGACGTTTTCTGTCTGGCACTTAAGAAAGAAGAAAAAGAACCGACATTTCTCTTTGTCCGTCAAAACCCATGTAGATGGGTTTTTACAAACCTGAAGCATAAACTGGGCCTTCTTTTGCCTCTGGTTCGGGGAAAATTGGACACTGCAAGAGGAAACTTAGTTTTGGAATCTGTGAAATGTGAGCTTTCAGTAGAGGAGTCACTTGTCCATGTTTATGCCGTTGGGTTGACACGGGGCCACAATTTTTGCTTAAATATTTTTTCAGACTTTGTGTATCTGGTCTTTTAATTGTTTGCTGTCTTAACTGTGTTTGGTGGTCAGAGAAATGGTTTTACTGAGCTGTTAGCTGAAATTCTGGACTTTCTGTGGATACCATACATGTTTATAGTTACATTTACAGACTTGACGCTACACCCATAAAACCGGATATTAACCCCTTTACTTCTGGTAGCGAAGGGTGCAGGCGAAAGAGTTGAAGCTAAACAGTCAAGCTAAGAATACAAAGTTAGACAATTTAAAGGCCAGAAATCTGGATAATGAAGCACTAAAAGTGCATGGATGGAAGTTATTGTGCATATTGTGAATATTTCTCTCTCCTCACCATCTAGAAGCTGTGAGATTCTAACCCTGCTTTCTGTCTGTTCACCTGATGGCCGATACTCATCAGATATTGTTCCTTCTGTGATTAGAAGGAAGCAGCTTCACTGCTTTAAATTCATTCTTCCAGCTTCGGTCTTCCTCTGCCTCCTTTAGTCCGGACGCATGGCCGTTCCTGTGGTGGCCTATCCTGGTTCTGGTCTCTGTGTTGGCTGCTAGTTGCCCGTGGCTTGGGGCCCGCTCGGTCTGACTCTGATCCTTGAAGGGGGCACTGTTGCATCAGCATAACTCCCCCCTAATGTTTAGTGCACACACTTACATACACATCCACACACTTGCACACAGACACATGCGGACACACACCCACACACAAATACGAGTTGCTGTTGTGTTTGTTGCTCTTCATGGTTTTTACAGCTTTTCTTCTCACAGGTACCCATATAGATGGCCTGTTGTGTTCTTTACAGGTGTAGCAGCTGTGTGGTTTCTCTGTTTATGTTTGATTGTGGTTGTTGTGATTTGTTTTCTAACTTTTGTTTGTTCTTCATCTTCCTATATCTTCTCTTCCTATTTCTCCTCTATTCACCTTTTTCTTTCTGCTTTTACTCTGGTCCGGTCCAGCGGTTTTATATACAGCTAGCTACCTACAAGCTACATATCCAAATTGCTCTTCTTGGGAAAATTAATTTGTTCAGCACAATATGTCAGCCAGATTATGGTTCTGCTGTCATGATGCTGGATAAGACATGTAAAAAAAAAAAAAAAAAAAAAAAGAATCTGTGATCTGCACTTGTTTGATGGTACAATGGCATCTATTACTTACATTTCCAGAGCAGTCGCTGCCCAGCAGTGTCCTGAGGCTGAGAAACTGCACTATACAACTTCTTCACCTGGGACACCCGGACCCGGGAGAGTTTCGCTTTACGCTAGCAAACACATATAAACACACCGGCCGCTTTGAACATGCAGTGTGGCTGATTCAGCAAATCAGTCCATTGACTGGTGAAAAGAATCATTCCTTCCTGTGCAACTCTGCAATAAGCACAAAGCAGTACAGCTCCATGTTTAAACAAACAGTGGATTTTTTGTTGTTTAAACTCACATGCCACAAAAAGACAACACAAACTGCTGAATGTCCACCACTATCCTCCTTTGTTTCTGTGTCATGTTCTTCTTCGTTATATTTCGTGGAAGGTGTCGCGCTGCTATGACATCACACTGTTACAAAGCTGACGCATCCACGTCTATCCATCTGATACCCCACCTACCAGGTATGGTACGGTTTCTGTGGAAGTGCAACAGAAATCAGGGTTTACTGAACCAAACCACACCAGACCGTCCCATACCGACCTGCACCTGCTTGTGGAAATGGGGCTTCAACAGGAAGGAAAACCCAGAGAAACAGAGGCATCTGTTCACCTACCAGGACTCTGCCTCCTTGTTCCAGTGAAATCTGAACACCTTCCGTATCCAGATGTAATACAACTTGCTCCAGAAAACTTCTGTCAATTCTCCGTCTCTCCTGGAAGAAGCCCAATACCTGGAAACCTGGGATAAATGAGGACCTGAGCAGAGTGTATGCACAGCGATCAGGGACAAAGTGAACTCTGCCGATAAAGTCGATGACGGTTGAGCCGGTCACGGAGCACACAGTGTTCATGATGCAGCTGCAGGAGGATAATAACACAGTCAATGTCACGAAACAGCAAAATACCAGAAAACTTTAATAGACAACACGAAACAAAGACAGAATATGTATTATTCATATTTTTATAACTGCACATATTGCTATAATGGATTGTACTAATACAGTGTTTTTTTGGTCACATGTTGCCCACTTAAAGCACTTTAACACAACATGTCCCATTTACTCATACAGCACAGACTAATCCGTCTAAATCAAACCATAGATACTAAGGGCTTTCTACTATCACTTACAATTATACACACTATCACATTCAGTGTCTTGCACTTCAGCATGTAGTCAGTGGAAGCTTGGAATTGATCCACCAACTTTCCAGTTAGCAAACAACTGCTCTTCCTTCTGAGCTACAGCTACCCCAGTCTTATTGCACTTTTAGATGCAGCTTACCACCGTTTAATGAAGGTTACAGACTGTAATGTGTAATGAAGAATGTGGTTTTACTACTAAACCAGAAACAGGATAATGTTGCTGTGTTTTTGTGTCAGATCAGAGAGGATGTGTTTATAAATCTTCACAGCAGCAAAAGATTGAAACAGATAAGAAATCTGTCTTCATGAGCCTTTTCTTAACTGTGGGACAGAGTTCCATTTCTTTAGAGCTTTACCTGCCGTCACCGTGGCAACGCTCCATACGTCCACAGTAACTTATGGAATCAGCAACTCCACTCATATGACAGGTCACAGTGGAGCAGATGGTTGGATCCTTTACTTTTGTATTTAACTTGTAAACACCTCCTAGGGAGCAAGAAAAGTGTTTTTATAGAAGTCAGACTTCACTCACTACATTAAAAAGGTTTTTTCAAATATAAAATTTTTCCTTTTCCTCACCTGAGAGCCTGCATCCACTCATGTTTTTGACGACGCCTTTCCTGGTCTTCGATGACAGGAATTTCTGTTTAGAAACTGTACGCCCGTTTACCTGCAAATCAGCCACCTGGAAAAAGTTCAAATTACAAATAAAAAATGTGTGAAAAATATCTCCAGGGACCTGTTTCACAAAAGTAGAATAAGAGGCGATAGCAGGGCTTGACCTATCTCACCAGAGCATCCTGGCCTAACTGAACAGCAAACTAGGCTAAGAAGGAGCGACTAAGTCCATCCAGGTGTAACATATATACTGGAGTAGTCTAGCACAGAATAAATCCCCATGGTAACTGATATTAAGGCTGCAAGACATAAGGAAAACATGTGATATGTGATAACACTGTTGAAAGTTGTGATGATGATATGACCTGTGATAAATAAAATAACTAAAGCTGCTGCTATTATGTTTTCTCATACGCAGCTCCACTGGCAAAACTCTCATGCACAGACATTTGGTAAAATGTCTGTGCGGTTAGTTAAAACACTAGTAGCGTGCTTTAGGCCGACAGGCTCAGCTAGCCCGGGGGGTACATTGTTCAATGACAGTATCCATCTTTCCAAAGGGAAAGATCTCAGACTCGCCCGTTTGAGCACATATTCGCTACAAAGTGGAGCAAGAAAGCGAGAGAAGAGAAAGAATTTTCTCATTGTTGAGCCTCATAAACAGGCTATGAGGACACGTATGACTGTTAGAAAATCTTTAGAAAGTTAATTTTGCACATTATAGGACCTTTTAATAAAAATAATTTGGTCAGCAACACAAACACAATGTAATATGGTGCCAGTCAGCCTAAAGACGAGATAAAACCGAACATCGTTTACAAAAGTTTAAACATGTTTCTTTACCAACTTTTGATAAACTATAAAAGAAACTGCATAATATTCCAGTGTGGATTGTCAAAAGCAGTTTCTGTCAGATGAAGCAGAGTTTTAGACATTAACGGACTGATGACTAATATAAACAACAGAATAATTTAGATAACCCAAGATAAGATGTCTTCATCAGTAATGGTGGACCACTGTCTAACGTCATCAGTCCAGATATCCACAGCGCTATCTTTGTCAGCAGATAAGAGGTTTTTAGGACTCGCAATAAAGGCAGCGCCTTGACACAAAATGTCGGGGGGATTCGTCTAAAGCTCATTGCACTGTAGGTGGAAGCCGAGATTTACGGTGGCCGACATGTGCAAACGTGCCGCAAATACAGAAAGGTGCTGCATAAACGAAAACAACTGCAAGAAGAAAACACAGCAAATTCCCTCACACAACGGAAGTGCGCCGGGTTTCTAGGACAACGGTGAGAAGAACAGAGCGCAGGGAGAGAAACGACATCAAGGTACATGTTTGTATTTATTTATTTAATACATTTGGCCTCAATCCTGAACAATATTAGAAAAAGATCAGCTGTTTTAAGTTACTGACGTAAGCACAGAAGAAATTTTGGTAATGTTAGTGTATCTGGAGTATTGATGTTAGCTAACCTTCCTTTTAACCAACCTGAGTGATATGATAGCACTTAACGCTAGTTTCCCTCGACCTCACTTCGACATACTGTACAATTGCTTTATGATAATAACTAATCGAGCACTAAAGGGGTTTGAAATAACAAAGATGTGAGGAGGTGATGAGGAGAGAGTAGTAACGTTACCAGAGTAATAAATAAGAAAGGGCGAATATGAAATGTTAGCTATATAATGCTACACATGAGTTTTTGAAACTAAACACACACACGCTATGCCATACTCCAAATAATCATTATGTAACCTTTCTTTTTTACTAACTTTTACTTTTTAATTTGGTTTCTGATATATCACATCAACATCCATATTTCCAGGCTCTCACGTTTTTTACCTTTCTGTGGCCAACATCTGAGCACAGTCCACATTTTCTGTGCCTCATGTGGAAGAAATGTAGTTTTTGGCTGAAGCTGAAGGTAACAGTAAGTAGACTTGACTATGTGTATTTACATTTTCTTGACTACAAGAATCCAGTACACCACCGTTTGTCATCTATACTGCTGTTCTTCACATTATTTATAATATAGAGGTAGTGATAATATTGAAGACCAATTTATTACAGAATTATGATAGCTTATGTGGTTGTGACAATTTATATAGTTCTTGGTTCATGAAATTAAATAATCAGAGTCAGATTTGAGTCAGTGGGGCCTCAAAGTGTGTTTGTGAGGCCTGCTGTTGTTATGGTGTGATGTTTTGTTTTAATAGACCTCAACACCCTTTACCCTTCTAAATCTTTTTCCTCTTTGTTTTTCAGCACCTGCATCAGAAGATGGTTTGATTCAAAAGTATTTCCATGATGGCTACAGTTACGATGACATTTTGGATTTCCTGGCTACGAATCATGATATCAAAATTAGCCTTCACTCTCTAAAGAGTAAATTAAACCAATTATCATTGTCCAGACAAAAAAAACCCTCTCCTCGTGAAGTTCGTGCTGCAGTTCAAGAAGAACTTGAGAGACCAGGTGGGCATGATGGCTACCGTTTGATGTGGCAGACATTGCGGCAGAAATATTCTGACAGTAAAACAGGATGATGTCATGGCTATAATGAGAGAGCTTGATCCTTTAGGAACTGAACTTCGTGTAAGACTGACATTTGTAAGAAGAGTTTACAGCTCAAGCGGACCAAACCATGTCTGGCACGTTAATGGTTATGACTTATTAAAACCATTTGGTTTGGCCATCAACAGTTGTATTGATGGCTACTCAGTCAACTACTGTGGTAGTTGGGTGGCCCAAGCAACAATGACGCTGTGATCATTGCACAAAACAACCTGCGCTGTGTATCATAATGTGGAATCCTACCAAAGCGGCTCTGCACAGACTGTGGAACTGAAAATGGCACAATGTTTGCAATCCATTGTGCACTAAGGTCAACACACACGGATGATTTTGCTGGGGCTGCCAGTCATATGTATAGTTCTTCAACCACAAACCAGCGAACTGAAAGCTGGTGGTCATACTTGCGTGTGGTCCTCAACAATTGAAGTATTGTTTTAATGTGTTGGAACCCTGCCTTGCCTCCTCTGAAACAGACATTAGGATTTACAGTCGTTAATCTAGTATAAATACTTATGATACTTATGATGGAGCATTTTCTTTCCTCTCCACTGATTTGATCAGAATCTGGTAGATTCTTTTATTCGGTATAAACTTTTTGTGGTCCTGCAGATTTACTGCATTCATTCAGGGTGATCATTGAAATGTTAATTTTTGAATCCTTTAAAATGTAAATGAATCAGCTAAAACATTGTTTCTCAATCCTGGTCCTCAGGGCTCCTGCCCTGCATGTTTTATATGTTTCAAGCAGGGAAACATCTGAAAAATGGAGCTCTAACTTGAGTCTGTGTGCAGGTCTCAATTCTGGATGGACCTGATGAACGACCTGAGGGAGAGAAATCTGTGGC
The DNA here is from genome assembly GCA_036919975.1 of Melanotaenia parkinsoni. Lineage (NCBI taxonomy): Eukaryota > Metazoa > Chordata > Actinopteri > Atheriniformes > Melanotaeniidae > Melanotaenia > Melanotaenia parkinsoni. Next base: position 30,096,056 of record JBAFTA010000014.1, read on the forward strand.
AGTCATGAGGACAAATGCCTAGTGAGGTTTGTGTTCATGAGCGTCCTTCAGCAGGACCTCAATGAATGCCGAGAAAAATGGAACACACAGCATCAGACCTGTTAAACAGTCTCGCTGTCCATCTGGCCATGTATGACCTGCCTCACAGGTTGGTTTTGTAAATTTCCTTTTCCCAAACACAAATCTAAATAAATGTTGTTTCTCTCCCTTTGCTCTGTTCTTCTCACCGTTGTCCTAGAAACCCGGAGCACTTCCGTTGTGTGAGTGAATATGTTGCAGCTGTTTTCGTTTATGCAGCACTTTTCTGTGTTTGCAGCACGTTTGCAGCAGTCGGCCACCGTAGAGATTAAACGTGTGTCCATGTCTGGCAGGCTACCTGTTTTGTGTGTCATATGTCTTCTAATCAATGTAGTTCGAAATATCCGACATGCTGTTCTGTTTAGCCAAGTTTTTCTGCATCCACATTTTGCTCGCTCCTTTTGTTACCTCCCGCCATCAAAACGCTTACTCTGTGTTCTAGTGCCGCAGCTGTTAGCATCTACATGAAGCAGGTGTCCAGGACAGTAACAGTCCATTTGACTCAGCAGCATTTGGAACTGCATCACGTCATTTCCTTATAATATGTAAATACGAATGACTTTATATCACAGTTTAGGCAGTGCCTGCCATATGTGTATCGCAAAGGCTAATATTGCTATGAAGGTTAATTTTGATGCACTGTGCAGTCCTAACTGTTATGTTAAACTGTTATGTCACTGCTTTTGTGAAAGTGAATGAAATATAAATTCAGTCAGGATAACCAGGAAATCCTAGCTTAATCCTGTTGCTGAATTTGGTGAAACAACCCTCTGGTGTGCCACAGATTTAGAAACAAGCAGCGGATGTCATATAGATTCAGACATTTCCCTAAACAAACTACAGTATGTTGTTACACTTTCCACCTGTCAACATGTGTATGTTGTTCTCATAAATATTTCTTTTTCTTCAATGACAGTCCACAAACTCTCAAGGAAATAGTTATGAGATGTCAAATGAATGAAGCACATATCAGCAGTTCCATGTTGATATGATGAGAAGAGTCTGTGTACATTCAGGCAGGTGGTTTTAGAAAAAATAATAATAATAAATTAAATGCTATTTATACACCATAAGAAAAGATTCTTATTTTCATTTCCCAAACCAAAATCAGAAAGAAGATAAAAGACTGTTAACTGTTTTCTGATTTTGTACAAAAACCAAAAATGGAAAAAAATGGATAACCAGCATTTGTACAGTGGCATTACCCAGAAGTCCTCTCTGCTCAGTGTCGACCGCATCTAAAACTGTGATGAATTTATTCACACTGTAATAACCTGGGATATCAATAATCAGGAGGAGATACTTGACCTTCTCAGTCTTTATTCCTGAAGAGTTTTACATCCTGACAGGTCTTCTGAAAAACCTCACAACTAGGTGCTGTCTCCCCTCCGTGGTCATGAAGTGTAATTACAGTGGTCACTTCATATCATATACAGAATGAAATACACTGCCTGGCCAAACAAAAAAGTTGGCACCTGGAAATTAGTACAAGGTTCCTACTGGATAATTACTGCATTAGTGATTTTACTGTATTTCAGCTGGCAATAATTTATCTAGTCCCAACTGATGCAATGCGTAGCTTCTCATTTCCTAAACAACCATGTAAAAAGACATCCTGTGGTCTTGGAAAAGATGTTAGTTTGTTTAAGAAGGGGCAAATTATTGGCATCAAGCAGGGAAAACATCTAAGGAGAAGCAGAAACTACTAAAACTGGGTTAAAAACATTTGGCCTAAAAATAAAAAGTGGAAGGATAGTAGGGAACCACTATTTTTTAGGAAGAAATGCGGTTGGAAAAACATCCTAAATGATAGTGATCGGTGATCACTTAAACGTTTGGTAAATTCAGATGGAAGAAAAACAACAGTAGAACTTAGGGCTGCATTTAATAAGTAGAGTAAGAACATTTCCACATGAACAATGTGAAGGAACTCAAGGGACTGGGACTGAACAGCTGTGCAGCCATAAGAAAACCACTAATCAGTGAGGCTAGAAAGAAAAAGGCTTCAGTTTGCAAGGGAGCATAATGACTGGACTCTGGAGCAGTGGAAGAAGGTTATGTGGTCTGACGACTCCAGATTTACCCTGTTCCAGAGTGATGGAGCTTCAGGCTAAGAAGAGAGGCTGATGAAGTGATGCAGCCTTCGTACCTAGTGCCTACTCTAGAGGAAGGTAGATGCTCTAAAGACAGTGTAGTGGTACAGAACCGGTTTACAGAGTCAGAGATGGGGAGGTAGACTTTTACAGTTTTTCACAGCATTTGCTAAAACTTCTGCCCTTTTTCTCAAAACCTTAAACAGAAATCCAAAAATTCAAACATTCACAAAACCCCAGACTTTTTAATCTAATTCAAACCATAACCTCACAATCAATTATTCTGTTCTGAAAACTAAACCACGTGTTCAGATCATGAACAACAAACAATATATTAGTTTTTTCAGTCGCCAAAACAGTAAACCCAGTTCTCTGAACCAAATTCTCAGAGCCCTGCGTTCATTTTATTTAAACCCTAACCTTAAAACATTCATAGGCACAATTAGAAAAACTCATCTGCTCTTTTCTGAAAAACCTTAAACATGTTTTCATTTTTCAGATTGTGATGTGATGCAGACTGGATAGACTAGAAAAGAATCTTTGTTGTCATTATAACAAGGACAAGGAGATTTAAAAGTACCATCCAGTTACAGTATATACTTCATACATAAAATTTGTATAAAATGTACAAATAAAACGCTGTCAGGATTTACAAACTGTAAACACTAACAGCAAAATGTCAACTCAGCTCCAATACAGCTGTTGTTTCCTTCATGTTGCACACTTGAATAAGGAGTCTGTGTTATCTTTTTCATTTCTCCTCTACTGTTGCCCGGACATTTTTACAGCCATGCTTTTTCCTGGTTCAGTTGATAGAAGGTACAGGAGAGCCATTAACAAGTTTTCTACTTCTTTGCGTGTCACCTTTCAGTTTTCTGATGGCATCCAGGAGCTCAGCTTCAGTGTGAGACTGGTGCATGAATTTCCATGGTTCTACCTTTCGTGCCTGAGATAGAAGGCTGTTCTTGTCTCCTGATCACTCCTGACTTTCAGGTCTTTACTTCTCCTAAACTTCTGTTGCCTTTCGCATTCAATGCTGGGCTCTTGATAAATTTTTACTATTAGTTTATAATCTGTGACTGATGGATCATCCAGGAAGTTCTTAAGATGATGCTTCACATTTTTCCTTATAAGTCCTGTTTTCACAGTTCTCAAAAACTTTCTTTCAATCAGTTCAGGACTGTAGTGCTTGTCTGTGCCAGGCTGTCTGCATGCAGCCAGCAATCTTTGAGTTGTATTGCACACCATAAAAATCTTCTGTGGAGATTCCTGTGTAATAGTTATCAGGCAATGGTACAGATTAATGGAGCTATTCTGCTTGTAATGGCCCTTTAATGTGGTGTGCTACTGTGCCAGAGTGAGGTCTGTTTTTACCTCCCAGGGCAACTCTGAACCCGTGTGTAAAGGGGTTGGCGGGTTGTATTAGAAGCTGACATGGCCTCTGTTTTATCACTTTATTTGCCAATGTTGACACGTTCTCATCTAATTTCTTGACTGAGGCCTTAATGCTTACCAGTAACGCTGCATATTATTCTTTTAAGCTTGCCAGTGCAGTGGCCTCATTTTCAGCACTGCCATCAACCATCTCTGATATTTTAATTTTCTTCACTTCTTTTACTTCAGCCTGATGAGGAATTCATAAGCCACATTCCTCCTCTTCATCTTCAGTAGCATTATCAGCAGTTTCTCTTATCATCAGCATGTGCTGCTTGGTCTGATTTTCAGCAGGAACCTTTGCATGTAAACATACTTCATGCAACTGATCAACATTTGAATGCACAAAGATCTCACACAGCTGCTCCAGCAGCTGCTCCAGTTTCATTGCTGATGTGCTGGATAAAGTCCCACTCTTGCCTTCATGAAAGCCCCCCTGATTCCCTGTACGAGATATCTGAATAAAGATTCTGTGTCTTATCATTGCAGGTTTTTATTGTGGTTAGCTTTAGCAAAAAGCATCAAAGGTACAGTGAGCATACATACTTTTTGGCAGCCTTCACAGACCTGAACTGCTGTTGACTGTCAAAATCTTTAAAAAACACTCGAACTTAGCTCTAATAAAAATGTTAATTATACCTCCTGTCCTTTACGGATTCTCAATAGCTACAGGTAAATGCCTTACCACAGCCTTACCTGCTGTGTCACCTTATTATAAGAATAGAGACACAAGTATCTATTCGGAAAGAGAAATGTCAGAATTTTAGAATGATTGTGTGTGCGTGACCACACAAGCTGGATACAGCTTATGGTTCTGGGAGGAAGAGTCAAGTGTTTTACTGCCTATCGAGTCACCCAACATTTCTTAATTTGGAGCCACTAAACCACCAGTAACATCATTCCCCATTAACATGTTGACACCTTTTATGGGCAGATCCAGAAAAACAGCAACAGGAAAGACACCAGTTACGAGTTTGGACTTTATGTAAACGCAGTGTACAGGTCTGGGAACATAGCCCATCTCAATTCCATGCAATACCAAACTTAAACCACAAGCTGAGAGCTTTCAAAAGGGCAAAGCACTGGCAACAATAACAGACTGGGATCCCCTGGTATTTCTTAATGTGTAAACCGGCAACAGGTTCACCAGTCAGAGAAAGAAAGCCATCAAAAATGAATAGATCAAAACATGGATCAAGCATTTACTAGAACCAAGGTCTTTGCAGTGGGCTTTGCTTGCACCACACAAACACTCTTAGGCTGTGGATTTGACTGATTTTTGTGTTTCAAGGCAAAACAGTCTGCAATGACGTGTCCAGTTTTATTACCATGAAAACATTCTCATTTCTCCTTCACAGTGGAGGTTTGACAGGTTGTGGCTAACCAAGCGGAAAGGATGATTTGTGCATGAGCATATTCATCTGAAAGAAAAGCAGCTAATGTCAGGGGTGTCACCTGTTTGTTCAAATACAGCACAACACATTCAGGTACACACTTTTTAAAATCCTCCAATAACACTAGTTCCAACAAAAAACAAAAAAGAAAAAAAAGGCCAAATCTCCTGAGGCCATTGCAAAGCACAAGTAATACATTCAAATGCTGCAAAATATAAATACACTTCTGATATGTGAAAGGTAGGCACCAAGAAAATGCAGTTGTTCACACCGTAGGCAGTAGCAGACAGAGGAAGAAGCTGCAGGACCACCTGTAGACGTGGGTGGTGCCTAGCTCAACCTGTCACAGCTTTACAGCTTTCAGTCTTCAGCTCTCTGAGCTCCACCGCAGCCTGATCTTTCCCGAGCATCAATCTTGACATCTACAGCTAAGCCCCATCACCGGCTCCAGTACTGGTGGAACAGAGTGGATTGTAACAAGGAAAAGTAATCAGTGTCTTGCCCCATTCACATTCTCCAACATCCACCCCTGCAGCTGCAACAGGAGTGAGAGGCGGTGCCTCATCTTTAGGGCCTCCCGTTGTCAGAGTGCCTATGCACTGCAGAAAAACTAGGCACACAAATCACACCAGAGCACCAGAGCCCACCTGATCCACTACCAAAGTCTTTATGTCGCGCTTAGCAGCCTGTTTCTGAACCTGCAGTTCCACAGTCTGCAGCAGATCACATTTTTGTTTATTTTTTATTGTTTGTTTCACACATGTGGTAGCGTACAATCATATTTCCTATTCATTAACCTTTTTGTATTTAATTAAATA
>JBAFTA010000014.1:30120027-30130397 GCA_036919975.1 Melanotaenia parkinsoni
GTTTAACAATAAACGTTTGTAACCCACTCCAGGGTATCTGAGTCATTTTGAGTCCAAACCTGTCGGCACCATGACATGAAGTGTAAGTGTGTGTGCAGCAGTGATAAAAGTCTTACAGCAGCATCACCCAAAGTAAACGCCTGCTGATGAATTATATAACTGTGAAGTTTTTATTTACTTTTTTCGAATTAGATGATCACTTTAGTTGTAATAATCAGTTCAATATTTCATAAAATCTCAACCCTAAAAAGGTCAGCTACTTTGTTAGAGAAGGTCATGCTAACAACAACACTTGGAAGTTAATATGTGAACCATGAACTGCTAGTTTCCTCCTCCTCAGCTGATCCATAAACAAACACAACAAAAGAGAAAAGTCGATCAGCTGATCACTGACAGCCGTAATAATTCACTGAGCAACTTGAGAGGAGAGGGAGGAAGCAGCTGCTGCACAAACAGAGATGACCAGAGTGTATATATATATATATATATATATATATAAAAACCAGCACAAGCATTAATATTAACACTAAATATTAACTGTGGCACAGGGAGGCCATCCGGAGAACGAGCCAGCCTGACATGTTCAGTGGTCGTTTCCAAAAAGAGAATCTGCAGCACTTGTTGCTCGAGACTCGGACTGAGTAATATTGGTTTATCAGTCACTTTGACACACAGGTAGTTGAACCATCAGCCATCTTTAAAATGTATCTACTCCCCTTTAAGAACCTGCAACAGTGTGGAAAGACAGGAAGCCATCTGCTCTCTGATTGGACAGTTTGATTTGTCATCATCCAATCAAGGCAAGTCAAGTTTATTTGTATAGCTCATTTCATGTACAAGACAATTCAAAGTACATTGCATAAAACATTAAGACAAAAAGCTAATGTTAAATAAGATAAAATGCAAGAAATAAAAGTTAGTGTGAGAAATCGACAGTTGCTTTGATAAAAGGCTGCAAATAGAAAAGTTTGTAACTCCAATTTGAAACAACTGAGACTCTCAAAAGACCTGCAGTTTTCTGGGACTTTATTCCACATGTGAGGAGCATAAAAGCTGAACGCTGCCTCTCCACGTTTAGTTCTGACTCTAGGACCAGAATCCCTGATAACTTGAGGGATCTGGTTAGTTCATAACAAACCAGGAAATCTTGAATGTAATATATTAATTTATTTTTGTATTTCTAATTTATATTTAGTAGAATCATCCAGTGCTTTGTAAACTTAAAGCAGTAGCGTTCTGGACTAACTGCAGTAGCTGAGAACTGACTTTTAATCTTCTTCCTTGGTTCCAAAAACTATTATTTCAGTTTTGTCTTCATTTAACTGAAGGAAGTTCTGGCACATCCAATTTTTTATTTGATTGATGCAGTTGATCAGAGTTTGGGTCAAACTGTCATCAGCATAATTAAAGTAACATGTTTTTTTTTTAAGAAATTTAGTGAGTGGCAGCATGTAGATTTTGAACAACAATGGCCCCAGGATGGAGCCTTGGAGAACTCCACAGGTTATTTTTAAATCTCTCGGATTTATAGTTACCTATAGACACAAAGTAATGCCTGTCTTTTAAATAGGAATCAAACCAATTAATTGCAGTGCCATAAAGTCCTACCCAGTTTTTCAGCTGATTTAATAAGATATGATGGTCGACAATGAAAAAGGAGCCAAAGCTTGTATAAACATTTCAGTGGTATTTTCACCAATGTATCCCGGAGGTGGGATGTTTCGAGGGAGAAAAGATGGGACTAGGGCATGGGGTCAGTTTGACTGTAATAGTGACCAGCTTCTTCATCAGGTAGTGAAGTCCAGGAAGAGTGGGGAGGATGTGGGGAGGGAGGCTGAAGAGGGAGGGTGATCTGGATGGATTATTATGAGAAGAAGAGGGTGGGTCCTCACTGGAAGCTTTTGGTGTTTCCTGTATCTCATGTTTGAGACTGTCTTCAGGAAGGGGCTTTATCTCAAGGTTTCTACCAGGTTCTGTTTTATAGTGTTGTTTTGGTCTGTCTTCTCTGTTATCCTTTTCGGAAGGAGCAGAGTGTCTGTTCAGAAACTAAAACAAGTTGGAAGTGATCAGCCTCACTCCTGACCTATTAAACCAAAAACCATCTGTCCTAAAAAAGTGGCTGCAGTCCCAGAAGAAGTTGAAATTGTTTATGAAATTAACTTTATGTGTACATGCAGCCATGTATTCAGACTAAACAGCCTGCTGAATCTCTCCACTCTTCCTCTGATGGGAGGGAGAGGCCACTGATGAATATCCAGGCATCAGACAGTTTATTGTATCTAGCAGCTCAGTAAAGTCCCGTTTCAGCACCTCCTATTATTGTTTCACAACATCATTTCACCCCACACGCAGTATGAGGTTGTCCACAGTTTGGTGTGCAGCTACAATTTGCATAATTTTCTCTCTCACATCTGATACCATGTCCTTGGGAAAGCACATTTCTTTAGTATGCTTTCCACACGTTTCTAACGCATTTCACACTAAAGTGACCAACAGTCAGAATCTGAGGCCCAGCCGTTTGCTTTCCATGTTGCCTTTTACGTTCTGAGTTGTTATTTGGTTTTACCCTGTTGTGTGGAGAGATTTCATCCCGGTCATCAGATGTAGATCCAGAATCCTGCAGCAGCAGAGCAGATGTAAAGGTAACAAAACAAAGACAAACATTCACATCTGCAACTTCAGTCTTGCATGCAAGTTTGTGCTTTACATTCACTGACAGAAGTTTGCAAAAGTACTTCTATTTTTCTTTACAAATACAAATGTTTTTTACTACCATGCAGATCCTTTTCTACACATTCACAAACTTAAGTTTCTCAGGCATTTTTTTACAGGATGACAAATCTTGATTTACAAATACAAACTCTTAAATTATTTGCAAACATTCATTTACAGCTGCAAAATCTTTATGACTTGAGCCAAGAGGTGATGGACATGTGTCCAGTAGAGGGCAGCCTTTACCAGTTCTCCCAGTCCCACCTTACTGTCACATTGGTGTGAGAGAGTGAGAAGTCTGTTGTCTTTCAGCTTTTTAAAAGTCATTTCTCAGTCTTTCGGATATGTTATATTCTGTGAAATGAGTTTAGATGGAGACTTAATCTGATCATTTTAGTCTAGAGACTTAATCCCTGCAGTGACTTCAGACTTTTTCATAGAACTCAAGGACAGACTTCATATATTTAGACAGACACTTAACTAATACTGCCAGGTTTTTTTTTACAACTGTTTTTTTAAACATATTCTGAAATAAGCTCATTGGACTCTTTTCAGATTTTGATCCTCAGTGGTCTGAAGCTAGTCTACAATATGAAGATGAGTGATGACATTTCCATGGATCCTGCAGGTTGTGTTTGAGTTTTTCTAATAAACACAGGTCTGAGTAAATTTATTAGCCACAGCTTCACAGAGCAAAACTGAGACTGAGCTGCAGTAAAATTATTCGGTTCTGTCTTTTCAAACCTAAACCTGAAAAAAAAGTTTACTGTTGTAATCTGGATCCCTGACGCTGGGCTAGTAAATACAACCAACAGGGACTAAACAGTGATCAACTCTTTCACAATAGATTTCAAAGCTAGGTGTTGTTGGCATGCACACACTAATAAACAAATAATGTGTTAATCGATTTAAATGCGGAATACATGCGTTCTGCCCTGGCGTATACCCTGTTTTAATATATAAAACGAAAAGAAACTCATGTACACAGACATACATCCTTCATTAACTTCTACTCAGATTTCATATTTTTAACTGTGCAAATCATCTTATTAGATTAAGAAATGGTTTGTTAAGCACTTTTTTTCTATTAAAATTAACAAGCGACCAAAGTTCAATCCAGAAAGACTCAGGCTGAAATAAACCTAAATTATCCTTTAAGCTACAGCTTACTGAGATTACTGCAGAGCAGTGAGTTTACCAAATACCAACTATTTACCAAATATACCAGTCTCAGCCAGAACTAGTGAAAGGATTTGGTACTACTAGAACTAGTCAGCCTTCTCATTGCTGATTTTGATGTAAATCCTTTCTTTGCTGGCTGAACAGAAAACCTGCTTAGCTTGCAGTGGAGCGGCCCAGTAAACTGACACCTGTCTGTTATCTCACTGCTTGACTGAAAACAACAATCCCAGCAGAGAAAACCCAGAGTGTTTAGTCACAGCACCGTATTAACACTAAACACCCACCTGGCCCAAGGGGGTCAGCCTCCTCCAGGATGCTCCATCAGAGAAAAGACCTGAAGGAAAAGTGTGTGGTTCTGCCTGGAACTGGGAGGTTTACTACTTTATCTGTGTTAAATCTTCAGTACCAGTTACGGGACTGCATTAAAAACAGGAGCTCATGGCTCATTTCACAGAGGATGAGGTGGTTTTAACCTTAAACGGGGCTGAGCCAGTAGCTATACCTAGCTATAACCACCAAGATCAATTTAAAGGCTCTTGCAGATGTGTCTATATTTTTCGGGCTGAAAAGGATCCCTTGAGTGAATCTACTGCAGCCTAACAGATCTCCAAGGGGCCGGAGGGTGGACTTTAGAAGTGTTACCTGTTGAAGATTATGATTTTAAATGTTGAGTTTTTGTCTAACTTCTTTTACATGTTACACGTATTAAAAGATCGAGAGACCCTGACATGTAAAGATGTTCAGGTAACCTTTATGCCACTTCAGTGACTGATTTTCAGTATTTACTACAGTTTGACTGTAGTTGGAAAAATCTTTAAAGTTTAAAAAAGGCTCAATAGTTCAGTCATATATAAAATGAATGCTGCTGTTTTATTTGTGATCTATCCTTCATTTTGCAGTCATGGACCATGAAGAACACTGAAAGTCAAACAGAGGGATAAGTGAGATAAATAATCCTACAGATTTAACTGGTTTATAGTTTTAGGAACAGAGAGTGGGTTATATAAAAACTTAGTAGGAATGATTCACCACAGATACGGTAAGGTAACATTGCCAGATTTTTTACATTTAAATATCTTCTTCTTAATGTTGTTTTAATTCAAACTTTAATTTACACGTAAAATACTTGCTTATATTTTTAAAAAGACGTGCTTGGTTATCTCAAACAAGATGAGGCAGAGGTGCCGGTGAAGTAAACTGAACCCACAGTGAGATGGAGAAGCAGACAAAGATGGAAATTAATTCATTTGATATTTTGACACAAAAGTAATTTTTCTCCTGATTCATTTCAAAACTGATAATGTGACTAACAACTATCCTGCACACCTGTCTTTAGGTTCTGGCTTCAGGGATGTCAGGTATGTTACCAAATAATATAAAACCATGATACTGATTATTAATTAAGCTTAATTAAAAGCTTTACTTTAAAAAAGGTCCCACTTTGACACAGCAGTTAATAAATGCAAAATTACACAAAGAGACATATATAAAAGGCCCACAAATCTAAAGAAAATGATGGAATAACCTGCAGAACAGGCTGAAATTTTACATGCAGCTTCTGGAAAATACAGGAAAAACTACTTTTACAGAGGTAAAGCCAAAAACTTCCAGCAGCAATACCAGAAAATTTGAAATGCCTTCCATCTTAGAATAAAGTCATTTATAATAAATGTAGTGGTAAGTAATTCAGGTAAGAAGATTAAAGTCCTTATATTTTTTAAACTCTGCATATATGTTTTTTTTTTAATGCAGAAAACAATTATTTAAAGATTATTTTAAAATGTGAAAAAGAACTTGAGGGTTTTGATCCATTGCTCGCCAATGATTACAAAGAGTTAATTTTATTAAAAATGCTTTGATTTCAGCTCTGTTTAAGTGAGTGCCTTCATAGTTCTGCTCCAGGTGCTGCCAGCAGTGTCTGAGAGTCACTTTTTCTTTTTTAAATCCATAGGAATTGAGAGAAAAGAGGCTAAGCTGGATAAGCTGGAGAGTAAACACAAACACAGAGGTATCACATAGTTGAGAGCAGAAAGGGAACACAAGATGACAGGAGTTCATTCACGTGGGTAATCATCTTATCTCATGAACCACAGTTTAAGTTCCCATCATGCTCTGCTTCAGGTTTAAACAACAGTAACTCAGACACGCTGTTACTCAATTCTGAGTAACAGCGTGTCAGACTGAACGTCATCCATGTTTTCATTCATATTTATATTTATATTTTATTTCCCACATTAGTGCCCTTATAAACACAGACAACCTAACCTGACCGGCCTCCATTAGCAGCTCAGTCATTCCTTCTATTACTTATTTACTCCAACAATGTGACTTCTAGCTCCTCAGTGTATTTATGTTGGCCTTCAAGAAATGGAGGGAGTTTCTTTTCTAGGTTAGTGGGTAGTGAAAGCCAGCTGCTGCATTATCATGTTTCCTCTTTAAGGTAAACTGCAACGCTACTGGAGCTTTGATAAATGTTTAATTCATTGCTAGCGAGTTAAAGTATATCAGTATAACGACACACAACACAGATTGAACACAATAATAACTCATTCTGTAGACCAGCAACATCTGAGTTACTGCTGTTCAAACCTGAAGCAGAGCATGATGGGAACTTTAAACTGTAGCCCATTTTTAAAAAATATTTAAAAAAAATATTTTTCCAAGAAACCTGGGGATAATTTTGTCATTAGAGATTCTAACGTAAAAATAGTGCCAACGATCATTGGCGAAACAAAAAATATAAAATAATAGAAATAATGGCTTGGGAGAGGTCTGCGCTCTCTGAGTGCCTCTGTATATTTACACATCAACAAATGGCTAACCCGTAAGCGACTGGACCTCCGATGACTCTGTGTAATAAACACTGACAGCTGGGCTTAGTAAAACAAAGACATGGTGTTAACCTGTTCCTACTCCATATGTCACACACATCAGCTGAGTGAACACAGTATTACTGGTTATACTGGTAAAGTTCCTCCTCTCTTGCGACCTCCCCAATCAGCAGATGATCTATTTCAACTCTCCACCTCTGTACTTAAATGATGAAGTGCTCAACACACCAGCCCTGGAAGAAAAGGCTAAGAATCTCTCACTTTTACTGGTTTTTCAGCAGTGCTACCATCACCAGACACAGGATGCTAACGAGAATCTTCTCAGCCAATTTTAGGTGGATTAACACAGAGAGGAGAAGATTGTATTTGACTGAGAAAGGAAAACAGCAGAAGTGTGAAAAGGGAAGTGAACAGAGAGAAAGGATAGGGTAAATAACATTGACCCATGGGGGGTTGGCCTCCTTTCACCAGCTCTCTCTTATTCAGTATCCAGCTCTTCCCCATCTCCCAGCCCCCTTAGGATTCAAATAAAGACTCATTAGCGCTTATTGGATTGTAACCTTCAAGGGACAGACAGTGTTTCAGCTTTTCTCCTTAACGGATTGAAAAAAGGACACTTTTTCTCTCTCCCTCCCCTCATTGACTGCCTCTTTTCCTCATTTATTCTCCAATCTTGTCTGTTCATTCACCCATACTATTCCCAACTTGTTCTTTCCAGTCTCTCTTCCTCTTTCTTTGACCTCGTCATTGTCCGGGTGTCATAATAACAGACCAGAACATTGAAACCAGTAAAAAGGGCTGGTGATCTGGTGAGTTTCCAGGAGGATAGAAGGAGCTTCTTGATGACCAGAAGATTGGTAGTGGTCTATGCAACTCCAACCAGGCAGGATTCCTGAACACATAGAAACGGGAGTAAAGAGCATGTGCACGATGTCACCGGGGCTTTGTCAGCCATTGTGGGGGAACCCGGCTACCGTTTCAGTCGACACTTTCAGGTTTCTCACTAGTAAACTGTTAAAAACATGTCTGAAACATGCTGAAAAGAAAGGTCCTTACCATGATAACTTTGCAGACATAAATATTACGCGGATTCTTCTAAAATGGTGAATCAATCCCACAGTTCTTTGTGTGGTGATTATTCATCAACTCTAAAACTGCCACAGCTATGAAGATTTTTGTAAGGCTGAAGTCCCCCGTGGCTCATCAACTAATTTAAAGTAGTGCTATTCAGGCTTTCTTGGAAGAGCTGTATCCCCTTCTCATTGCGCAAGGTGACGTCCAAACAGCGTTTTTTTAGGGTGCAGACTGTGATGCCAGACTTCTTTTTTCTAAAGTCTTTTCCCGTGTCTACAGAACGTTAAGTACTGACGTCCATAGCATGTTTGTGGAAGGGCTAATTGTAGTCCAAATGTGATTTTTGTGAATGTAGTTTTTATGCTGCTTCTAAAGCTCAGTGCATAACTGTATAGTCCCATTTCAGAGGATGGGAAATGATTGCAGTTAATTTTCTTTTTTTTAAACTTTTTTTCACCTATCCCGTTTAGCATCATAGCAAGCTGAATGATAGTCTGGTTGAAGTGTTGTGTCGAACAAATTTGCTCTGCCATGGGGAAGTTCATGGATATAAGGCTCCTCTTGATAATCTGATTAATTCATTTATTTATTTACTGTTATTTATTTACTTTGATTTATGGAATCTATGTAATCTTGCTGGACCTGAGCTGAGGGGACAGAATAAGATAGGAGACAACAAAAAGAAGAAAAAGAGAAAGCAGAAAGAAGAAAGAGGAGACAAAAACACAACAGATAGAAGGCAAAGACCGCACAATCCAAGCTAACACCAGACAACAAACTGTTACACTTGTACACAAACACAACAGAAAATTTCTTACAGCTTTTACAGAAAAACAGAGCTGACAGTAATCAAGATTTCCTAAATAATAACAAAATTAAAAAAGACATATCACAAACGTATCATAACAACAACTAAAGTACCAGATACACACTCAGAGAGAAAAAACAAAAATATCTCTTAGTGTGTAAACCCACTGTACACAGTGACTGTGTCAGCATGAAGAGCATGAGGAATGAGGAGTGATCTGTGATGAGGAGGGGAGAGTGAGATTGTACAAATGCGACCACGCCTCTACGGAGGCTAGAGGCAGACCAGGGCAGCCCAGAGACCCGGGTCATCAGCAGCAATCCCGAAGCACAAACCAAAGCTACGCCACCCTGAACACGACCCCGGGCCCACCCAGAGGCAGAGGAGAGCCCCAGCTAGAGCACCCTGTGGTCATGGGGCACAGATCCCAGCGGACCAAGATTGGCAACCACTGATCCCGCCAGGCACCCAGAGCAGCCAGAATGAAGGACCCAGGGCCCCAAGAGCCCTGGGCGACTCGCCTCTCAGTTTTAATTACACTTAGACATCAGAATACAAGAAACACAACTTCTGGGGGGCGTGCCATATAGTGCATGGTGGGCGGGGCTGCCAATGTGGCCTCGGTCCCAGCACAATGCCCTTCAATTGCAACTTCATTCAATCGTCTCAGCAGCAGATAACTGGAAACACATTCAAATGTATAATGCATTTCCAGTTCAGACCTGCTGCTGAGCCAAATGGACTGCTAAAGGAAACTGGTCTTGCACCCTCTGGAAACACATGGGACTTCAACACAAAGGTTTATGTATAAATCAGAGCTCACTCAACAGCACAACGGGTAACTTTAACTGGTGGTAAAACAAATAAGAAGATAAAATTACACAGCCTGCATTGCTTGAGTCTGTAGTTCAAGCACAAATATACAATAAAAATTAAAGTACTAAACTGAAAGTGTTTTGAGACAAACTCAAACCAACTATACTGGAAAAAAGACAAGAGAGGATTCTTCCCAGTGGATTATTAGTCCTGAGTAATGGCTGTGCACCCTCCACATCTTTGTGGTACACGCTTCAGATGCTCTGAAGTATAGATCCTCATGAAGTCCTCTGTAGCTGCCTCATTACATTTCATGATTCCATCTGTATGAGCAGAAAAAGACAAATCATTAGAAATATGCAAAGGCAGCCTGCAAAATACACAAAAATATGCTGTTGTGGTACCCAACGGATAAGCCGGTGCTAAAAATTACATAGACTAATCTTCACTGGTACGGGTTAGGGCGCACACACACACCACACACTCCCCCATGAAATCCCAGACATTTATCAGCTTAGCCAAGATAAGACCAGTTGTCACTTCATTCAAGGTGAAAATAATCCATGTTTTTATTTTATTGTAATTCTCTTTTTACATGTCTGAACCACCTGCAGCTGCCAGGCTGTTGACAAAGTCACACAGAACACCTTTTTTGTGTTTGTTTGTCTGAGTTTAAAAGTTCATCTAATGTATGCATCTAAATCTATCTAAATGTATCTGAAATGAAGATGTGTGCTGCAGGTTTGTGATTGCAGATAGATGTTTATGTCTGTGAGGGGGAGTGTGTTTGTTGTGTGTGTGTATTCTAATCCAGCCTTTCCTCAGGACCTGTCTTGCATTGTGTTTCTTCCTGTCATGGCAGACATTAACAATGTAGGATCAACAAAGGAACAAAAGACCTGCAGGCTTGTGGAAAACGCATACAACAAAAACGTATGTGTATATAT
>JBAFTA010000014.1:30130419-30141160 GCA_036919975.1 Melanotaenia parkinsoni
TATCTGTCTGTCTGTCTGTCTGTCTGTCTGTCTGTCTGTCTGTCTGTCTGTCTGTCTGTCTGTCTGTCTGTCTGTCTTCTTCAGAGCTTTTACGGATGAAACATATTCCTTACTTTCATTTGTAAACCTGAAATACAGGAAAAGGAATAAAGAGCATTCGGTCACTATAAAAATGCATAAATGGAACACTGAACATAAGTACCATGTAACCGCTTGATCCAAAGTCATAATATTAGCCACAGGTAAACATAACACGTACCAAAAGTAAAACACTGCCATCTTACCGTGGTGGAGGAGTTTGGGCATCCTGACGATCGTAGAAGCTATGTTGTCGAGGCTTCCTGATAGGGTCACCCATGGCAAACAGGTTTCTAGAGGAGGAACCAGACAAAGCATGGCTTAACAGATCCCTATTATGATTAAAAACAATGGATCCAGGTTTCCCTTGCATGGACGTAAGTCACTGGGGCCCCCCACTGGAGCCAGGCCTGGAAGTGGGGCATGGAGGCTAGCGCCTGGTGGCTGGGCCTTTACCTATGGGGCCTGGTCAGGCTCAGCCCAAAAAGGTGAAATGGGCCCCCTGTCCTATGGACTCACCACCTGCAGAAGGGGCTGTAGGTAAATAAAAAGAATTAATATATAATGGTCTTTGGAAGGAAGCCGGAAAACCTGGAGAAAACCCACATATACATGGAAAGAACTTGCAAAATTCCCTGTTTGAAATCATCCCCACCCAACCCAAGGTCTTCTTATGCCCTCGTGCCCTGGGACGTGCTCGGGGCGGGAAAATAGGTTTTTTTTAGGGGTGCCTATCCTTGGTGTTGGGCTGGCATGGCCAGCGGTGGTTTTGCCTGGGGCGGTCTGGCCCCGTCGGGTTCCCGGGTGGGGGTCTGCTGGGGGGAATGGGCGGCCCTTGGGCCTGTGGAGTGCACGCCCTCTGTGCGGCCCACGCCACGGTGCCCGGCACCCACTGGGCCTGCTCACCATCACCCTATGCTGCCCGGTGCCCCTGCCCCATCGCGCCGGGGGGCTCCGGTCTGGGGGCCCCTCTGCTCTGGTCTGAGTGGGCCACTGCTCTGTCTGCTTTAGCTGTCCTGGGCTTGATGCTCTGTGGACCTGCTGGGCCTTTGGGGCCTCCGGCTTCCCCCGTCCCCAGCTGATGCTTAGGGGTGCAGCATGATCACGGCCCCCTTGCAAGCACACATTTCTTCCTCGTTGCATGGCCACACACGCACGTTCCCACGTGCATGCTCACAAACCTGCTCGTCTCTTCATCTGCTTCTGCCTAAATGTTGCTGATGTTTGCGTGTTGGTACGTTTTGTCTGCAGGTGCGTTTGATGACTACTGTACTTTTTCATATCAACATTATCCTATTTTTTTATGTATCATGTAGTACTGTGGTAGTTTATATTGTTTTTTTTTTGTGTTTTCTTTTGTTTGTTTTTGTCTGTTATTTCTACATTTTAATCTTGTCCTTTTCTCCCTTTTTTCTTCACTCTTCCTCTATCTCCCTGTCAGGCTCGGGACTGACATATAAAGACTAAAGAATTAGATTAAATAATTAGATAAAGAATAAGATTAAATAAAAATAATAAAAAATATCAAGGGCAGCTATGTATATAACATGTCATGTTGAATCTGCCTGCTATTCCTCCAGCTCAGGTGGGGCCAGGCACCGTACCTCAACCACAGCCCATCAGGGTGCCCTTACAGGGTATCACTTTTGTGCCTGAAACACCTGTAGCTCAAGATTTGTATGCTGCAGGCTCAGCTCTATCTTTGAGGAATACATCTGACATGGTGCAGCTGGCCCATGGTATGGCTGCATACATCCCACCCTAATGCAGTGCACCACTCCAATGTTTATCATCTTCCTCAACCTGTAATCGGTAGGGCACCAGGAAATCCCAGGCCTACTAGCAATGCACAATTTGATGTCTTCAGACCACGGTGCTAGTAAATTTACAGTAATCATCATCAGGGCAATGATGCAAAATAGAGGGTAGAATGCGGTGGAGTAGGATTTCCTTACGCCAACCTCCTCGTTCCCCCATTGTGGTGCATATGGCACTGTTTGTCCAGGCAGATGTTTGTCCCTTTAGTATGCACTGTATGCTAACAGTTTGTGTGGCTGATGTGCCCGAGTGTCAGCGTTACCTCCCTGCAATCATAAGTGCCATAATCTCTTTCCTTCAGTAGCCTTACAAATAGATCATTAGTGGGTACTGAAATTGAATAAAGTGTCTGGTCTGATGCATTTATTGTAATAATTTGTCTTAATGAGATTCACAAAAATATTTGGAAAAGTCAGAGGAGGTAAGGGATCAGAGTTTCACTATAACTGACATTTCATATAAGTCGTTATGTCTGATCGATCTTTGCAACCTTTTCCAAATAGCGTCTCCTTGCCTCAGGAAGACATTTGTTCCTTTACTGCACGTTTAGTTTATTTTGAACTTTTAACATTATGATTATTTAAATAGTTATCTATCTGCTCTAGTAGGGCACATTGATCGTTAGGTTATTCTCTGTGGTCTCAGAAAATGGTTCCAGTGTATTGTTTACATCCCAGAGTGCACTGAAGAGTGACATTGGTTCCCATCCTGCATAAATAATTATTGAAATTATTGAATTCAGATTCAACAGCCATACTTCAGTTTCCCGAGAGCATGTCCAAACGTTTCACAGACACGTGGCGTAGGAATAGTGTATACTATTCATATGGAATAGTACAACAATGCAAAGACCAGTTGCTTATGGTTCTATAATTTTCCCTGCAGTTTTTACCACCTGCTGGAGTGCTTAGTTCAGCTGGAGAACCACACTAAAAAATTGTATGTCAGAACACCTGCAATGGCACAGTTTTAAAAAAATATCATCAGCTGTTTTGTGTTTTGACACTTTTCAGCTTCCTCAGATAGTAGAGACATTGCTGGGCCTTTCCAACCACCGAGGCCATGGTAATGTCCCAGAATAAGTCCTCGGTTACAGTTACTACCAAGAATATAAAGCTTGTCACTCTCTACCCCCTCACCCCTTATAGAGAGTGGAGAGTAGTTTTTTTTTTCGGAAATCCACAATAATTTGCTTGGTCTTCAGACCTGTATGCTGTCTTGGCTTCCCTGCTTAGGAGGTGATGAGCAGCAAAAAGAAAAAAAGGCCATGGATGGAAATAAATATTTCCTCCATAAATCACAACATGAGTTCAAAGGACAGTCCAGTCATCTCAGATGAAGTTTTCTACCCTGAAGTAAATAAATATTCTTCATCCTCGTTGA
This sequence comes from Melanotaenia parkinsoni, assembly GCA_036919975.1. Lineage (NCBI taxonomy): Eukaryota > Metazoa > Chordata > Actinopteri > Atheriniformes > Melanotaeniidae > Melanotaenia > Melanotaenia parkinsoni. The sequence continues at coordinate 30,133,699 of JBAFTA010000014.1, forward strand.
CCAACAGAGTCTACGCATGGCGGACATCATGGAAACAGAGAAACCAGTTCTAACAATCAGAAACTGAAAATCTCTTTTTCTCTTTGATTGCTCATTTTTTTCTGTGACCCTCCACCCTGGACATTGTGTCTGCTTTGTTTACTAATCTCCTTATCAGTGACTGCTATCTTAATCAGTAATTATCTTTAGAGGCCCTGCTCCTCCTCTTCCTCCTCTTTGTTTCTGCGTCTTGATTCAGGCCCGTGGGTGACCGGGGGAGGTCTGTGATCCCTCTGTATGGATCAGTTTAACAGCACATTACTTAGCTTTGCTGTTGAAGATGAGAAAAGAACAGGATGACCATGAAAACAATGTATTTCTTGTTTGTTTGTTTGGTTTTTTTTTCTTCTTCTTTTTTCATTCACATCCACACCTAAAGATGGTGGGAGAAGGTGGAGAGTCGAGGGTCTGTTCTGGTCATATTTATAGATTTAAGTAACAGAGATGCAGAAGATTGTGATGGAAAATAAAATTTGACATTTCAGATGCTCCTAGTGATGGAGCCAGGGGTGATGGCAAAGAGCAGAAGGAAATGCAGTACATGTCATTTACTTTCGTTATTCATAACACAAACAGAGCGTAACTGAAATTACTCATTTGAATTTAAACTATTTTAGTTAAAAATTAATTTATTTTACAATTCCAGGAATAATATAAACATTAGGAATGAGGGAGTGCATTGATGACTTCTGGCGCCAACATGGTCACAACTGATGGACAGTGTGTCCCAGATGTCCAGATGTTCTCAATATTATCATCACCAATTTGTTGCTGCTGTGTACACAGGCTGCACTTAGGAAAAATGAGGCCCCTCACTCTGCCGGTACAACGTAAACTTATTCTTCTCTTGTCCTTATAGAGTGATAAATGTAATTCTCAAGATTTGGTATTGTTTCGGTTTTAATACAACATATTCTGGTTTTTATGAGTTATAACAGTTGTTTAAGCTGTAAAAAAATTAGGTTTTAATTAAAAATGTCAGTTAGGTTTTGTGTAATAACAATAGTAAATATTGTTCTGTATTTTCGTTTTTTATAGGCCCTGCAACTCGTTGATGAATTTTTCCTGTTCATGACATATTTGTCTTTGGGTCTGCTGCCGAAAGAATTGGCCCACTGATTTAAAATCCACCAGTCAACTCTGAGCCACATCATCAATACTTGCACTAACTTTCTGTTTACAGTACTTGGAGATGTAGGCATTTGGCTCTCTGAGGAGACAGTGAACTACTCTGGTGGTGCTGGACTGCACTGAGCTGTTCTGTACTTATAAATCATACTGCACGTTCAAAGGACGGATTGCAATGGCCCCTCATGGTACAATGACCTTCATGTCATCTCTGTATGAAGGCTACATCAGGGGCAAAGAGACCCTGAGGCAGTCTGGCATTGTCTCCGTCCTCAAATCAACGCCAGCCATCGTGGTGGACAAGGGTTTCCTTGTGCAGGACTGTGTCCCCTGCAAGGTCTATATACCAGCCTTCCCATCCAAGAGAGACATCTGTTTGGGTCAGAGGCCAAGGAGACACAGTCTATTACAAGGTTGAAAGTGCCTGTTGAGTGGTTCGTTCAAAGGGTGAAGGAGCACAAGATATAATGTTTAACGTATAATGTTCAGTATCTTACAGTACAGTAATATTTAGTACCTTCACCCACAGGCAGCCTCAATCAACTGTACACACTGGCTGGTTTATTCTGCTTTTAAATTCAAACTGAATAAGTCCTTGGTCACGTTCATTCCACCTTAAATGAATTCCGGTTCTTCTGCTCACGCTCGTTCCCATACATTTTTCGTTATTGTATACACTGCATCAGAATTTGATGTTAGAAGAATATTTCTGTCTGCTGACGCTGGAACATCAGACAGGTTAAATTCCTTCTTTTTCTGAAAACTACACCATAGAAGTTATGTCTGTTAAGCCTGGTACACATATGATGATTTTTTTTTAATCTGAAGAGATGTTTTTTTATCTGTTCGCGATCTCACACATGTAGATAAAAAATTAGGCATTTAACAGTGTTAACTGTACTGTGTGTGGTAGCTCTGATTATCTCAGCACAGAACAACACACACATAACGATGCTGCTCCGCAACCGATCCAGAATCTAGTCCTCCAAACCAGAAATCTCGCATGACCAAACGTGATCTAACAAAAACGAAGAAGAAGAACCACGGTAACAACCGGAAAACACAACACCCAGCATGGAAGAAAGAAACTGAGCGAGCTGTGGTTTGAATTCTTGCTAAAATTCTTGCTAAAATGCAATTTTGAAATTTCTAAATTACCATTTAAATGATCAGATTTTCACAAACAGGTTCTCCAGTACTAGAAAACGACCTTTAAACACAACTTTTCCTCCCACACGTTCTCAATTTTGAACAACGGGTGTATTTTGGTAAATAGAAAATCATTCTTCTGTAAAGACTGGATGGATAAAGGAATTTATTTAATTGAATTTAATTTACACTTATTAGATACTGATGGAAGTCCTTTATCATATAACAAACGATTTGAGAAATATGACGACTGATCATCATCAGGATTGATCGTTAATATTAGTAGTGTCATGTGACTGTTCTCCAGTTACATTTCTGCGTTTAAAACCATTTATCCTGCAGCTGCTTCAACTTAACAGAGAGGTCAATGGTCTGATTACTTTATCTCTCTGTTTCTTTGCAAAGTAGTCATTAACCGCACCACATGTAATAAAGTAGTCCAAGTATTTAATGAAGTACTCCTAAAAATGACTAAAGTTGTCCTAGGAGTCAGTAAAGTATAGGGATAGCCCTCACATTCACCTTAGAAACAACATGAGGATCCAGAAAGAAGTGAAGCCCGAGATAGTCTTTGTAGTGGAAGAGTGAATCCTTTACTATAAAACATCCGTTATCTCCATGGAAACTACCTGGACCTTCATGATTTTGGCTGCTAGCTCCCAGAGTTTGTCCCACAGTGATGAGACTGATGAGACTTGGTAGAGTCTTTTAGCTGAGTCTTGGTATGCTTCATCTTAGGATTGTCACTCCCTAATGCATGCAAACATCTTCCAGACTGCACAGAACTCATCACAAAGAGGCCAATGAGGTTTAAAGCATCTATTTTGTCATATTGTTAAAAAAAATATTGTGCACTCTTCCCTGCATAGACATGGTTAACATGTTTAATTGTTTAAACACATCAGTGAGGTAAGCAATGTGAGAAAGCTAAGTTACTGAATAGATCTGCAAGAGGTCTGAGCAGGACAGGCTGTGCTTTCCCCCCAAAAGCCAGTGGACCTCAGCATGATACAGCACCTGAACATGCTCACTACCAAGATCGTGGCCCAGTTTACAAGCGGCTGATTGATTTAACACCTCTCTGGCATTGTCCATTGCTGCCGGTAAGACTACGTCCTCTGCTTCTTTAAATCTAAAATATGATGATCCACCCGGTAAGATGCATGGAAGGCTTGTTCTTGCTTCAAGCACAAAGAAATAAAACACTCTTGTGAGTTGCCATGCTCATTTTGTAAATGTAAATAAAAATGTCTTACTCTGTTGTCCAGTGGAGGATATAAGTGAGTATTACTCAGCATTATCACCGCCTACTGTTGAAGAGTGTGAAAAAACTACTGCAAAACATAAACATCTATTATAAGTGCAACAAAACAGTTGTCCACCAGAGACCTCTGGGGGACACTTTTATGTCCCTACTAATGTCAGAACCAAACCTGTGTCCTTGTATAATTCCCACCTTCGATATAAACCTGTGTTCTGAAGACTCCCCTCATCATTTTACCTTTTACCAAGTATATGCACATTTAATTTTTACTTGTTTGATGTTGCTGTTTTGTTTGTTGCCTTTTCCTGTGCGATGATAGTATTTCTCTGGTAAACTCACTAGTTTTATTATCTTGAAGCAAAACTAAAACACATTTTTTTAATTTTTTTTTTACTCTACAAATAAAAATTCTGATAACAAGAGCTGTAAAAGATATTTAAGCTCCTTCACCTGCACACAGATGTAAACAAGTCACTGGGACTCTCCTGTGTACTCTATAGAGGCCATTTCACAGAAAGCCTCCTGCTGAGCAACAGGTCGATTTTAAGCCAACAAGCATCATTAATGATGCCATACTAGCCTTTGTGGATGCTACAGGGGGAAAGACGCCTGCTGGAGATTCAGCCTGTCAAGCATCACAGCTGGGCTGCTGGAGGAGCAATGGGCTCATACCTCACAGAATGATTTAGAAAGCCTTAATGAGATGTGCAAGTTAATATTTTATTTAACACTAGTGGCTATTGTTTAGCCATATGCCAGTTTAACTGTTACTGAGGGGGGATGGGAATAGAAAACAGTGGTTCTTCAGATTGATTTATTACGTAGTACATACAGTACTTTCTGGATACTTTACAATATGTTGTGTTAATATTGTATTGTACTGTAGCTCACAAGAAACAGATACAGGACATGACCGTTTCCTTTATTTGCACAGCACAACAACTGCCCTCTGCTGGTGGGAGGAGTACTCAGAAAAAAGTGCCCAGCGGTACAATACTGTATATTACAAATACAGCAGGTTTTATAGAGCAAAACTTCCAGAAAAAAACAAGACATTTAGAAAACATTTTTACTAGAATCACACATGCACAATTCTACCCTTGATGGTTTATGTCCTTAAGACATTACAAAATATTGTCTCTCAGTGAAAATGTGAGGAGGAGGTCTGAATGTCAGACAGTGTCTCCTCAGCAACAAACCATCTGAGGCTGGATGTTGGGAACAGTCATTACTGTGTTGGTACAACCATCCTAATGGAGTCACTCAACAACCAGTTCCTCCCTCTACAGTGTCCAGAACATCTTCCTACTGGCAACCATTGCTGAATGGACTTTCTCTCCCCACTTTCATCCTCATATCACCAGGACCAGAACCAAAAACCAGCTCCACAATCAGGATCAGAACCAGGACCAGAACAACAACCCCAACCAGGACCAATGGCAGAACCAGAACAAGAACTGGAACCAGAATCACTAACCAGTAAGGATCTGCCCGTTACATACGCAGTTACATACTCTGCGACAGGCGAGAACTTTTTTCTTCTTCTTGAGGCCACGAGAATGTAAATAATGCTGACAGTGATGTGGTGGTGGTGATAATGGCCCACAAAGCAGTCAAGGTTCACCAGTTTTAACAGAGTCATGAAAAAGGATGTGTGGGGTATCCTCTTTCCTGGGTTGACTTTTAATGAAAAATGTACTTATTTGTTTAAGTAACTACATTGTTAGAATTGATTAGTGTCTTTTTCTATACATAAACCTGTTTTGGCTCTGCAACAGTTTGCCACAGGCTCTATTAGAGGTTGTTCAAAGGCTGGATCACAATGGAAATGTTAATCCCTATAACTAATGCTGCTACATGCATGCAAGCAACCTTTCACTGATGCATTATGTTGCATCAATAACGTCAGCCTGAAGGGGATAATTCATGATCAAAAGTCAATAAAAGATCTCTATAAGAGTGTTTACAAATAAGTTATGTTAGGAGCATATTTACTAATATGAATAAATTTCCACATTCATCTACATGTTTTCTGAATTCAGTAAAGCAAAGGCATTGTGAGGAATACAGACCATTTGTCAGTTTAAGCTAAAGATCGGTGCCGTTACAAAATGCTGGCAGATAAAGGGTGAGTACAGATTTAAAATTCCTTGACTATTATAATGTAGTTTTTTAAGCAGACCAGAGAAAGCGACATGGTTAAACCTTTGCTGGAGGTGAGCGTTCTGACCGGGGACTCCGCCAGGTGTTCTCAGCAGACCCTCACAACACGGTTGGACCTGACCGGCATCCGCCACCATCTGAGCCAACTCACCACCAGGTGGTGATCAGATGACAGCTCTCCCCCTTCTCTACACCCGAGCGTCTAAGGCATGCATCCACAAGTCTGACAATACAACTATATTGTCAGTCATCGAACTGCAGCCTAGAGTGTCCTGGTACCAAGAGCATGTCACGGCATAAAAATGTCCACATGTGTGTGGACATTTTTATGCAGTGACATGCTCTCAGGAGAGGCAGTGCGTCGTCTGTCATCATAAAGAAAAAAAAAACATAAAATAAATATTAATATTTTCCACTGATCTGTGTTAAAAATAAATTTTCAGTATGACTAACACGTTTTTGACAGTTTATCGCTGAATTTTAGTGTTTCCTGGTCAAATACAGGGCAGAAACCCCAGTGGAGGCATGGGCGAGCTGTGCCTCATCTCTGACTGCGTGATCCAGCACAAACTGGGCTGCATGACGTCCGTTTCTGTTCCTCAGCATATCGCCAATATGAACTTTACAGAAATATTTGTTATCCACCATGACTCTCTGCAGTCTGTGTAAAGTCTTTAATGTATTTGTGAGAGAAGTATTCCTGTTTATCCTAGAATAAAATGCAGAGAAAAGTCAGCAGGTGAGGCAAACAGTACTCTGCCTCACCTCAAGGGGGCGCACTCACACATGGTGTGTGTAGTGTTGCCAACTTAGCGACCTTGTCGCTACATCTACAGCTAGTTTTCAGATCCCTCTAGCACTTTTTAAATTTTTTTAAAAGGCGAAGAGTGACAAATCTAGCAACGTTTTCTGGTATTTTTGGAGACTTTTGGAGACTGACATAAATGAATGTAGTTTATTCTTCTCAGTGAGGAATGGGTGCTGTGCAGCCCCTCCCCTGTCCAAAAAGCAACCAGAAGAGGCTTGTTCCTCACGCGGCGGCAGCTGCATTCAAGGCAGGAGATGATCGCATCTGTTTCACAACCAGGCTGAAAATAAAACGTACAAAGCTGCTGCTGGATGATCTTGCGCTGGCTTACCATCAGATATTAATGTCTATTAACCCTTTAAGCCCAAGGGTTTTTGGAGGTGTGGTTTGCCTGAACAGACCTACCCAAATTAAATCAACAATAGCGCTGTAATTTTTAGGTCAATATACATAAGCGTGGCCTCAATGTATAGGTAAGACCCTATGGAGTATAAATCCAGTGTCAGAAACATTGTGAATGTTCATATGCCTGTGCAAATTGTCAAAAACCATAGGTAAAAAAAAAAATATCCTCTGCAAATTTTTTTTGTTTTTTTTGTACACAGATGAAATCATCATGATAGAAATCATTCTGTGCATAAAGATACCACTGCATGCATTCAGCAACTCCTTCACTACAATTGTACGAAGTTTCATGAGAATAGAACAAAGCTCATAGCTTTTATGCAGATTTTAGTGTCGATAGTACCCGGCGGACTCTCCATTTGGCCACTTGGATACCCATACTGTGCAAAATTTTGCTGAGTCTGTATTTCCTCCAGAGCTTCTAACATGCACCCTAAAAACAGATTGGTCAATATAACCAAAAAATTGATTGAATTTTACCAATGTGGTTGGTAGTTATGTGTCCG
>JBAFTA010000014.1:30206957-30226921 GCA_036919975.1 Melanotaenia parkinsoni
TTGCTGTCCATGCAGACATGTTACTGTCAATGCAGACATGCTACTGTCCATGCAGACGTGTTGCTGTCCATGCAGACATGTTACTGTCCATGCAGACGTGTTGCTGTCCATGCAGACATGTTACTGTCCATGCAGATGTGTTACTGTCCATGTAGACGTGTTGCTGTCCATGTAGACATGATACTGTCCATGCAGACGTCTTACTGTCCATGCAGACGTGTTACTGTCCATGCAGACGTGTTACTGTCCATGTAGACGTGATACTGTCCATGTAGACGTGATACTGTCCATGCAGACGTGTTACTGTCCATGCAGACGTGTTACTGTCCATGTAGACGTGATACTGTCCATGCAGACGTGTTACTGTCCATGCAGACGTGTTACTGTCCATGTAGACGTGATACTGTCCATGCAGACGTGTTACTGTCCATGCAGACGTGTTACTGTCCATGCAGACATGATACTGTCCATGCAGACATGTTACTGTCCATGCAAACGTGTTACTGTCCATGTAGACGTGTTGTTGTCCATGTAGACATGATACTGTCCATGTAGACATGATACTGTCCATACAGACGTGTTGCTGTCCATGCAGACATGTTACTGTTAATGCAGACATGCTACTGTCCATGCAGACGTGTTGCTGTCCATGCAGACATGTTACTGTCCATGCAGACGTGTTGCTGTCCATGCAGACATGTTACTGTCCATGCAGATGTGTTACTGTCCATGTAGACGTGTTGCTGTCCATGTAGACATGATACTGTCCATGCAGACGTGTTACTGTCCATGCAGACGTGTTACTGTCCATGCAGACGTGTTGCTGTCCATGCAGACGTGTTACTGTTGGTGCAGCTGTGGGCTTGTTGCCTGTTTCTACGGTGCTGCTGTAGCTGAAATGAGTTGATGTGATTGGTTACGACAGTGTGGCCTGCAGCTGAGAATCCAGCCAGTGTGATGATTACGTGAGTTGAAGATCCTGGGAGAGAGATGAATAAGGAGGGAAAGGGAGCAGAAGAGTGACGAAAGAGAGCTAACGAGGGAGACTGTGCAGGGAGAAAGGGTGGCATGGGGTGAGAGGATTTGGGAATAAAGAAAGGGAGCTAACTAGGAAGGAAGTGTGCAGAAAAATTAGTGGGGGCAGATAGAAGAAGAGAACCGGTGAGGGGAGAAGGATGAGAGACATTTTATCATATCTCTGCTGAGCCTTATCCAGGACGAAATTGAAAACTCATCCTATTATTTGCTGTGGAATTTAAAAGGGGCTTTTAGCGTTTTGTCTGATCAGTTATCAGTTTATTTCTTCCAGAAGATGGTTACGTTCCTGCCGTGTTGTCAGACTGATTGCTTGGCTCAGTCGGTTTTAGTGTATCTGAGAAGCTAAAAGCAGGTAGATCGCTGTTAAACTGCTGCTCTTCACTCAGAAAACAGAGTTAAATGGTTTGTTTTTACACACTGGTGGTGATCTGGCAGCTTTGGTATTGGTAGTGACCCAGCTTTGTTCTGGCCCTGTTTCAAAAGGTCACAGGGGTCGTAAAAAGGGGCTGAAGGCACCGCCTGCCATGGCTGATTAGGGCACACGGTTGTGATGGGTATTAACCAGCCTGCAACCCCTGCACTGTGATGATGTCCTCATGCTCCACAGCAACCAGACGGATGGCAATTATCCTCAGCGTTTAGATCATAGCTAGCTTTGTCTCTCTTCTTCCTGAATACATCCTCTTTCTGTCTTTTCCCTCGCTCTCATCTTTAGGCTGTTTTTGCTTTGCCTTTGCGCTGTTCCAGTATTTATGAGTGGCCCAGCGTTGTCTTTAGGCAGTGCATTATCTTTTAATTATACCAGGAAAATGTGGCAGAAGCAGCTTTGAGAGTTTTTCAGGCTCCACATTCTGAGCTTTTAAATAAAAACCAACACAGAGAAAAATCTGGAAGAAAATCCTCAAGTCCGTAAACTAAAGATTCATCTAGCGATCATGAAGTGGGAATGGAGGCATGACAATGAAAAGAGGCTTTCTGGTCAAGAGTCGCGAGTTTGTGGTCGGTGTCGCAGCTGATCATCTTCTCCTCCGTTTATTTAATAAAAAAAAGAAAACGAAAACAGACTGAGGTGTGTGTGTGTGTGTGTGTTGGGGGGGATCTTATTTGTTGCTAAAAGCAGTAAGAAAGTAGAAAACAGACTCTGTCCTCTGAGTTTATCTGCTCTTTTCTTCTTTGTAACTAAATCCATTTGTGAAGGTCTTGTAAGAACCACGTCAACCCCCCTCCTCCTGTAAACTATGTTCCCGCCTCCCACCCCCAGCCGTTTGGATTAACTGGTTAACTGTAGCCAGCTAGTCTGTCACCAGTTCAGCTTGGCCTGCTCTGACTGGGCTGAGGAGGGCCAAACATTCAGCCTGAGCTGATTCAACAATCACATTCTGTTTAAATCCCAGTCAGGCCTTCGTGGACTGCAGCCTGGTACACACGGTGTGTTTTACTCTGTCTTTAAAAGGGGGGAGGAAAAGGAGTTTAAAGTTTAAAAAAAGGTTTGATTGTCCTCCAGAACTGACTTCTGTTGTGGGAGAAATGTTGCGGCCTGTTAAGAAATGATTCGTGTTTGATGGCTGATGTTTTCTGATGGCGTGTTAAACGGTGGCAGAGAGGAGATCAGGTAAAATGTTTGACAGATGAAGACATATTCTGAGGTTTGAAGAATAAATTAATTCCTTGAACTACAACCAAATAAACCTCAGCAAGATGTTTTAATCTTTAAAACTTGATATAAAAACTATATTTTTAAACATAAAACTGCATGTAGAAGCTGAACCCTTTTAATCCCCGTCAACATCCAGACTATTTTTTTCAGAACAGTAAAATCAATGCATCAACAGATATAGCACCATATAAGCCAACCACTTTTATTTACCTTCTATGTTCACAAAACAACTCCAACTCAGCTGGTTTTGGTGCCACCGTGCATCTAATGCGTCTTCTTGGCTTTATTGCAGCCATTATTTTTGTTATATTTAGCTCACCTTTTGAACTTTGGCTGCTCCTGGTTGGACATTAGGGCTCAGTTTAAGCTCTCTGATTCATGGAAAGTTTGACAGGAAGTGGCTTCATCATCATGTCCAGGTCTAAATAGAGGTCTCTTAGGAACTTAGTAGTGATGGTGATGTTTTTATGATGAAATGTGATAAATAAAGCTGTTATCATGGATCATTGTGGATTTACCAGATAGAGTCTCTGAATAAAACTACAGTTAGTGGCTGGATTGTAAACCTCCTGGACGGGATAGAAATGCCTGGAAAACGTCTGTAGATCAGCTAAAGGGTAGCTATCCATCACAGTTTACCCCACAGAGCTTCACACCACCACTCCTAAAAAACAGTTGATGATATAAGAGATAGTGCTCGGGGGTGCTGGAGATGTAGAGCGTAGTTTTAAGGGTTAAGTAGACCATTCTTCTGATAACAGGTTATGAAATTAGTGCAAGCACAGGTGTGCACACACATATACACATAGGGGAACAGGAACACAAGCTTTTAAGCTGCTTTGTCTGTAATGTGCTTTTGGTCTTCACATAGTTCAGCTGGAGAAGGAGATGGGGGGAGAATGAAGGGGAGATGGGGGAGGAGTGAGTCCTTGTTAACATGTGCTTTGTGTCCGCTCCCATCACTGTCTTATTGAAACGAGAGGATTCAGATCAAAATGATTGGTGTTTGGGAGGGAGGGAAAGGAAGAGGGAGAAAAGGAGCAACAGGGAGGAGGAGGAGAAAGTAGAGCACATTTATTCTGCTTCGGTCTGGATGCTACTGAAACTCCTGTTTTTAAATTCTTCTGCATCTGAAGGAAGGTGAGTTTGGGTGCATGGCAGGGAATAAGGTGAAGGCCAGAAGAGGTGGGAACTGGATGATGACGGTGAAACGAGGAGATAAAGAAGCAGAGGGTGGGGGTGGATGGATGGACGGGGGTTGATATGAATGCGGGCGCCTGAGCGCTGGCAGGAGGCCAAGCCGCTAAGCCCTGGCAGCTTGTTAGCCTCTGTGTTACTGACCTGATAGACCACAAGTCCTACTGCCCCCACCCAGACCCCTCCCCTCTCCCCCGCAGGCCTGCTCCTTGTCCCATCATTCAGGTTAAATGCACTTGTGTCCGGTCACCACTAGAGGTAGCTTAAAATTACAAAGGTGGAGCAGCAATTTCATGGTGTCCCCTGTGTTTGGGAGAGGCTGGGGGCTTCGGGTTAGTCCTAACCCTAACCACTGCAGGGTTGTGTTACCATCTGTCTTCTTTAAGCCTGTCTTTGTTAAGCCTGTTTTCTTTCAGCTCTTCTTCGTTAAGCCTGTTGAAAGCAGCTAGTTTAGTTCAGATTTGACTTGTTTAGGATGTTAAACTCCTATAATGTGCTTTTTAATAACGGGCCGGTGCTCCCTGGGGTGTTGTTAGTGCTCAGATGTAATAAACCTCTGCACGTCCTGGGACTTCCCAGGATGGTTGCTGTCATGGCCATCCTCCTCTCTTAGTTCGCTCATCACTTCCCTTAACTGCCTCCTTCATGAGGCCCATCAGCACAGTTAAAGGTATTACATTTACAATTACTCATGCTAATTGACTTGAGGGATGTGAAATATTTCACCAGAGAGGAACATTTGAGGTGATGAACAGGAAAATTGGCCTTTTATTAAAGAGGGAATGAGTCATGTCCTTCCTTGTTTATTTGTTAACAGAGAACATGTTTCAGCTCGATCATATTTCCTGTCTGATTCTGACCTGCTGCTTCTCTCTGTTTCGCTCTGCAGCTACATCTAATGGCACCATGGAGGGCATCGACAACCAGGAGGGAGGAGTCTGTAAGACCAAGTTTATGAAGATCACGATGAAAGTGGGACAAAGTGAGTACTGGATCACTGAGTTGTGGTTGTGAGCAGACTGAACAGATAATAGTGAAAATCATGGCACGTGTTCCCAAATAAGATCATAGGATGCTTAGAAGCAAACATGTCCAGTGTTTCCATGGAAACGGTAATCTACCCAAAGCCCTATGTACTGAAACTAGGGTTGTATACCAGTACTAAGGGTGGTGCCTGAAAACGAGCCTGTTTGTGTAAAATGTACATTACAAATGAGACAATTCTTTTTACTACATAGGCTCTGATTCACTGCTTCTTGTAACCGACAGGTATTGATTTGATCTTTCTCTTGTTAATATTTGCCTTAAAGTCAAATATGCTGACTATGCTGCTCCCCCACCCCACCCCCACCCTCACTGGGTCCAGATTTCATAGAAAAAACAAATATGAATAGTTTAACCTGAAAGATGATCATGATTTAAACACATAAAGCAAACCTTTACCTGTTTCCCTCTCTATCTCTGTTTTTTAGGTCCCTCAGACCCGATTTCACCCAAAGACAACCCCACCAGAGTACCCTACCCCCCCAAACACACAGATAAGGATAGCTACAACCCCAATGATTCCCTGCAGAAACCAGGTAAGATCACCTCTTCACAGCCTCCAGGGTCTGGGTGAATGGACAGGAAGATTTATTACAAGTATTTTGCATTTGGTCTCACAACGTTTCAGCCAGTTACGAGCACATCGTTTTTTTTTTTTTTTTGTGTGTGTGTGTGTGTGTGAGGGAAAGAAAGGTCAGTGATTCATCAGCCAGTAATTGAATGTTGTCCATAAAATTGATCAGTATCTCTGGCTCTTCAAGGACTTCTAAGGAGTCTCCAGGCTGGTCTCAATCCAGTTTTAACCACCACTTAAGTGTCATTTTAGGAAAACGATCCCGTCTCTGTCTGACATCTTTTTAAGCTTTCCCTGACTCAGAAACACATTTGTTTGTTTATCTCTCCGACTGCAGTTAAAATGTTTGTCATATTTAGAGAAAAAGAAAGAATATGACCTACACAAACCATTCTCCAGGTCTTGTCATGTATCCCTGTTCGTTAAGAGTGTGACCTTGTTAACATTTTCTGTCCAGCGTTAACCCCCATCATCACCATCCCACCCTGCTGGCAGCTCTTCACCGCCTGTTTTTTCTCAGGATGGTTTTTTTGTCTCGTTCTTGCATCCCAGCTGCTAACGAAGCACATGGACCTGTGAGTGCCATGAGTGGAGCATCTGAGTGTCAGCATAATCCTCTTGTAAACCAACAGAGGGTCCTTGCTTTGGGCAGCCATTTCATATCCAGCCCTCTTCCTACCACAGCGAAAGCTCTTTTAGGCCCTCAGGGAAAGCAGTGGCAGACAGGGAGTAATCCTTGCTGCTCAGAGAACACATTCGCATCCTGGGAAGAACAGAACACACCCACCCTGAAGTGTTGGATCAGAACCAGAGTGTCCATTGCTGGGAGTCAGTGCACAGCTTGGCTTCCATAATTGATGTGTCACAATGATTTCAAATATTTCTTTTTTTTTTCTCCCCTCAGGGGCTGTTAGCCAGAAAATTAAGTTACTTTTTATGTCTTTCATAATGTAATTTATCTAAGTGCCATTTGCCTGCATCCCTTTAGCCCTTGTACCTCCCATCAGACAGTGCTCGCCCCCGATTCAAGGTTGATTCACTGACTGAATGTTAAAATCCTCAGATTCAGTGGGACTGTTTCCTGCAGACGGGCTTCAGCTGCTGGTCTACTGATCTGTTTTAAGCTTTTATTAAGTCAGAACTAAAAGACAATGACAGACAGGGAATGCAAGGGAAGACTAGAATTCTTTCCTTTGTACTACCTTAAATCATGTGTACCACTTTCCACCAGTGTACCAGGTGGGTCAGTACGGTACCAGGCGGTACTGGACAGGTGGGTTTGGGACAGGTTGGTACAGGATGGGTCTATGGGGGAGGGGTCAATAGGGTAGAGGTTGGTACAAGTTGGCACGGGATGGGTTTGTACAGCATAGGTTGGTACAGGACAGGCTGGTATGGGACAGGCCATTACAGGACGGGTTGGTAGGGTACGGGTCGGTATGGGACGGTACGGGGTGGGACTGAACTGATTTTATCCACAAGGTGTGGCCTAATAAGCATTTTTTTTCTGTTTAACAATTCATGTTTTAGTATATTGTTTTATAGAAGATTTTGATGATCCCCATTTATTTATTTTGGTACCTGGTTTCTAAAGTTTTCAGGCTCCAAAACGCTGGTTCCATGTCAAAACATCTAGAAGATTAAAAAACAAATAAACAAACAAAAAAAAGACAACAAAAAACAACTTAAAATGAAATTCAACTTGTCTCTGTGTGGACTTCATTTTATCATTCACACAGGATTGGTACAGTCCAAACCTCATGGACCCCCTGTGCTCTTTGAGACCCCTTGCGGGGGTCAAGATCATCAGGTTGGGGACCACTGATGTAGCTGATGCATCTATCACTATCCATCTGGTAGCCTGACTGCTAGGGATGGCTGGCTGTGGAAACACAACAGAGATCAGGGTTTCCCGAACCAAACCACCCTGTCCTGAGCTGGACACATTAGTAATGAGTCCAGCTCTACCAGTCTGATGGGCGGGTACAGGTCCAGTGGCTTCTGCTCTAATAGTCCATGTCGTACTGATAGGCAACTTCTCTGTTTTTCTCTTCCAGGTCTAGCTCCTCGAGAAAGCAGTGAAAATGGCGGAAATGGCGGGAAGTCCTC
Organism: Melanotaenia parkinsoni; assembly: GCA_036919975.1. NCBI lineage: Eukaryota > Metazoa > Chordata > Actinopteri > Atheriniformes > Melanotaeniidae > Melanotaenia > Melanotaenia parkinsoni. Next base: position 30,214,577 of record JBAFTA010000014.1, read on the forward strand.
CAGCGTCATCGGCTCTGAAGTGGCCATCTTTGTCGGCATTGCCTCAGGCAGTGTCATCTTTATCATCATCATCATCATGCTGGTTCTGCTGCTGCTGAAGTATAGACGGCGGCATCGTAAGCACTCTCCACAGCATGCAACCACGTTGTCTCTGAGCACCCTGGCCACACCCAAACGGAGCGGCGGCGGCGGCAACAACAACGGCTCGGAGCCCAGTGACATCATCATCCCACTCAGGACTGCTGACAGCGTCTTCTGCCCTCATTACGAAAAGGTGAGCGGTGACTACGGACACCCGGTCTACATAGTCCAGGAGATGCCTCCTCAGAGCCCGGCCAACATCTACTACAAAGTCTGAGACGGAGCGCTGACATGCAGGAACTGGATCCATCCTCGAGCAGAGTGGAGTTTAGCTTGGGAACGTGTCCCCAGCAGCTTACTCGCTCGCTCTTTCTCTCTCTGTCTCGCTCTGTTGACACCCCCCCCCACTCCCTTCTTTCCTCTGATGTTTAGTCACTATATTCTTGCCGCTCTCGAAGGTTTGCTGATGCCTTGTAGTTGTGGTTCGGTTTCTGTCCACGCAGACTGGACGAGCAGAGGGCTGGAGAAAAGGCTGCAGCTGTCACCGCTGCTGCTCTCTGGGAAGTAGAGAGGACAGCCTCTTCTTTCCCCGCTGTTGCTCCCTGGTTTATTTTGTGCACTGCAGCCAGCGTTGTGTGACAAAGGGGGGACTTTTCCTTTGGGATGAACAGATTAATGAATTTGAAGGATTCAGACAGAGCAGAAAGCTTCTTGCTGGCTTCACCTTAAGAGAGACTACTGCTTGAAATTAAGAAGGAAGAGAGACACTAAAGGAACAATGAAGCCGGTGGAAGCTGGATCTGGGCAGTTCGTGACAACATGGCCGCCCTCTACCGACTGCTGAGTGAGACGGTGGATTTACCAGCTAAAGGCGGAAGAAGCAGAGAGATTGTTGCACTGATCGTCTCTGGGACTTTTCCTGAGGACTAACAAAGACCACCATCACCTTTCCACCCATATGTTCACCATCACACACACAAAGAGTCACGCTGGGCAACAGGAAGTGTTTGGGCTTCTAAGTGTTGATCAGATCATTTCTCTTCATCCTCAGATGCATCATCACTTCTCTCAGATGTTACTTTAAAGTTTTTAGAAAATCATTTCCTGTCCATACTTCATATTTCTATTCATATCTTCTGGTCTAGTTCAGGTTCAGATGGATTGTTAAATAACTCCAACGCTGTCTCCTCAGAAAGAGCAGGTATGTCCGGGTGGACAAGGAGAGTGGGTGGTGTTCTTTCTCACAGTACATAGTGCAGCACTTTTACCCAACCCCCCTTTTACTTTTGTTGTGTGGTATCTCCATCCTTCTCAGCAGTCCACAGAGAGACAAAGTGATCTCTGAAGATGGAGAGAAGCCGTTTCCTGTCAGAGCGGTGAGGGCCCTCCTCTAGAGCCCAGATTAGGGGCCGTGAGAGGCTCAGTTCGCCTTATCTCTGATTTTTTTTTCACATCGGGTGAAGAAGAAGCCCAGGATGAAGTTGTTAATAGCAGAGCTGGTTGAAACTGATCTAGGTACTGTAATGTTAACCCACAGGGGTCCAGGGATGAGTGATGATTAGGGTACCCTAAGGGCCAAAAATCAGCATGACCGGTGCTCTCCTATCCTGTTTTCTTTGTTGTTTTTTTTTTTAAAGCACAGGGACGCCTCCTTTCGTTGTCACCGTTACCTAGTCTCCATCAGCATTTCCTTCCTGTTTCTTTTTCTTTTTTTTTACTTTTTTACTAAATAGATGTAAATTTAAAAAGGACATTAAAAGATAAAAAGAAAAAAATAAGATAAGCAAAAATCTATTTATGATAGACACATAGAGCACAGGTGTTTTCAGACAGTATGGAGGAGGAGGATGACGAGGAGTAATGTTAATATATAATAGTAAAAGTGCACATTATGCAATCTATATACCTGATTATCTAATATCTCTGGACTGGTTTGGTCTGGTTGTTTTACAAGCTGTGTCAGATTAAAAGCTGAGTCCTGGGATGGAGGACGGGTCCGGACCCGAACTCTGGCTGCAGCAGAGCTTGATGACCCAGTTTTCATAGGTGTATACCAGTTCAGATTGCCTATGTGACCCCCCCCAGCAGAGCATCTCCCAAAGGAAAAGTCACATGAAAACGCAGTTTTCTTAAAAATGCCATCCATGTTTTATGTGCACGTGTGTTAGTGTGTGTGTGAGTGTGTGTGTGTGCACGTTTACGTGACTTCACCTTCACCATTGGCTTAGGACTTGTGACTTAGGCCTCACCCAAAGCATCTATCAGCCCATTGTTGACATCGTCATTGATTCATACAGAACATCAAATTTCACCGAAAAGCCAAGCCTTGTATGATCTGAGGTTTGTGCCTCTGAGAGGCTACAAAATCTGCAAATATGCAATTCTTATTTATTTTTTTAATCAATTATGAGAAGAAAAAAAAACCTATGGAAAGTGTTCTTAACCACTGAAAGATGTAACAACAAACCAACCACAAACCTAGCAAAGTATTTCACACCAGTCTGCTGATAGCTTTTATTCCTGCATTATTTCTGCTAATATCTGAACCTTTCTGTTTTGACTGTGCCGTAGTAAAGGGGTAAACTGTGAAAAAAAGCAAATGTAACAGCTCAACAGGAAAATGAAAAAGACAATGTTTTTTTAGTTGCTGTCTGACTGCGGCAGAATATGACAATCTGATTAGTTTCTTTGAATCTGGCGTCCTTTTCTTAGCTGCTGCTTTGTTAAAGCTCTCTCAACGCTGAGCCGGTTTGGACTGACCTGCTCTGAAATGTTGTAGCGATGCTGTGAGAGTCTTAGCACACAGGCTAGGAGAAGCACCTCAGGCTACTGTAAAATGCCTTGCTCGTATGGTCAGCCCTTGGTCACTTGACTCAGTAATTTTGCACCGTACTTCTGTAGGTAAGAAACTGTAAATACATTCATGTTTGTATTGTATATGGATCCTGGGTTGTTACAATAGCCTTATTCACCTTTGTAGGAAAGTAAATGGGAAAGTAAATAAAAAAACAAAACAAAAAAAACAAGCCCTTGCTGATAATATGGAACACACTTCAGTAAAGCAGAGCATACTCCTTTTTTTTTAAATAGCTTATGTACATATTGCCCAGAACACAATAAAAAATGTTTTTTATAAACTCTCAAAGATGTTTTGTATGAAATTTGAATTTTTTGCTATGTATTTTAGCTAGCGCTCAACAAAAAGTCCATGCCCCCCCAGTCCCTCCCATTTTGCACTGTTTCCATGGTAATTTGGGTTTAAAAGAAAAAAAGAAAAAAGTTGCCAAACCGACTGCTGCATATTTGTGCCATAAGTGTGTACCATAAATATTTATTAAATTAGTTTTTTTTTCTTTTATGCTCTGTTAATGACTTTATTTCAGTCCAGTTTGTAAGTAACAGTATTATATTTGCATCGTTTGTCCTGGTTTTCTTACCCTAGTTTTCTTTAGTCATTATATGATCACCGGGCAGACCTCGCCCTCCTTTCCCCAGTCCTCGCAGTATAAGAAGGCCAGGCTGTGAGAAAATAGTTTCAAAATTCAGACATTAAAGTTAAGTTAAATGTGAGGGTTAATGACACACATTCCACCAGTCTGTTACAAACTGAAGATGTTTTTCAATAAAATGTTTTTCCTATGGACTTCCTGTCTGCCGTGCAACTTCCTGTTTCCTGTCATGCTTTCACACGCAGAAATTATTCATCATCTCAGAGTCTCTTCAAAACACCATTTACACTTTTACTCTGTGTTTACTAAAAGTGTTTTAACCTCTTCACCACAGGTCCCCGTTTATAGGGGGCAGCATGAGATACTACAGTACAAAACAGGTTTGCTCAGGTTCACTGTTTACCTTCTACTGTAGCACAGTTCCTCATCACCACTCAGTGGTAGGATTACTCATTCCTACAAATACTTTACTCATTCCTATGATTACTTTACTCATTCATAGGAGATCTGTACTCATTCCTAGGTCTACTTTACTCATTCCTACGATAACTCATTCCTAGGACTACTTTACTCATTCCTAGGACTACTTTACTCATTCCTAGGACTACTTTACTCATTCTTAGGATTACTTTACTCATTCCTCTTAATGTTTGTGATTTAACATGCTTCAGAACCAGCGGGCCCAGTGGCCCCTGTGTCAGAACAACGAAGACAGGAGCTGAAACTCTGACGTCCGAGTAGGAAGAAGTCCTGATGGAGGCGGTTCTCAATCTACATCTACATGTGTCATCATAATACACAACATGAAAAAGGAAAATTAAATATTCCTTTCTGGTATTAAAGTTCCTGCGATCTGAGCTGAAAACTGGGTTTTAAGTTTTCTTTTTAATGGACAGGAAAACCTGATTTGAGTTAATTATTTCTATGGTCATGTGGTTTTGTCTTGTGTGTAATTTAATCCATGTTTGTGCTACATATAAACAAACAACTATCAGGATGCTTTTTTTACGTTTAGAAGATAAGCAGATTCATGCAGGGTAAGATATAAACAGATTTTCACCATAGTAAGAATTTTACATAAAAGAACCTTTTGTAGTCCTAAAGTTGCTCCAAATGTAGAACCCAGTTTGAGTTGGAATATCTATCATGTAAGCATCCACTTTAATGTTGTCTGATGACAGAGCCCTGACAGGATGTTCATACATTTCTTCAGTAAAAAAATTATGCCCAAAAAAAACCCCCAAAAAAACAAAGGGTGAAGAGTAGTGGCATATCCAGGAATTTTTCAGGGGGGAGGGGGGCAAGACAATATAGGACTTAGTGTGGGGTGGCTGATCATTATCACTAATCGCACCATCCATCAGGTTTATTGTTAACTTTGGTCAGAATCAGTGTGTGAAATAGTGGGATTCTTGGTCTGGAAACTCTTAGATTAAATCTTTGAGCTATTTCCAAAGTCACAAGCAAACCGTAGAGATGTTAAAGAATATTGTATGACATATTGACCCTTTAGGTGCCAGAGTTAATCTATTTTTAAGGCATACTTAAACGGCTGATTCACATGTCTGCCATTTAGCAGTGAAAAGTGGTAACAGGTTTAAGTTCCCTTTCTGGACAGAGCTTGGTGCTTGTCGCAAATTTTTTAATTTGCCGCTTAGAGGGTTAACTTTGAAAAGGAACAAATTGGTATTACAAACTCAGAAAGTCCCAGAGGACAGAAAGGATGTAAGCATTACTTTTATTACAGAGAAAACATGTAAAAAGACTATTAATGAACCAATCAACACAAGTTCAGCTGTTTTTGTAGCAGCTTAAGTTTTGATTTTTTTAAAAGTCTAACAGAGGTTTACCAACCAAGTCCTTAAACCCAACCATCCCTGTCCTCCCATATTCTTCACACTTTTTGTCCATGTGTATTACACTGACTCTATTGAACACCTACATCTGTTGTCATACAGACAATACAGACTTACATGTTATGACAGTGTTCAACTCAACTTTATTTATCAGATTGAGCTGGCCAAAGACATTTTAGGGATGGGCCTGACTGCCCCAGACCAAGCTTTAAATTACCATTGGTGATGAGGAGTAAGACAAAGCATCACGGAAGATCCGGTGTGATGGGAGTATGCAGTGAGTCCTGTTTCAGACTGATGTCTGGAACCTTGTTTGTTCCAGGTAAAACTTCAGTATGAGGAACCTTTTGTTGTTTGTTTCATTCAGAAACACATATCTGTGGTTTATAGGAAGCTGGAAATGTTCTTTTGTGCAGCTGGACTGGAAAAATGTTGGGAAGTGGACCTGGTGAACTGAAAACTGTGTGAATCTGTGTGTAATAATCTAATGTAAACCTTTACTTCTACTAGCTGAGAACTTTTAAATGAGCCACACTGATGTCACCATCACTTGTCAGTCAAGTTTAGAGAAAACAAACCAAAGGTTGTATCAGCGGCCCCTCCCTCTGTCCTCAGCCACCCAGAAGCCATCAGTCATCCTGTCTCTGAGTTGTCATGGGATGATGCTTCCCTGCAACTGGCTCACTACTTTTGTTCCCAGTCTCACTCAAGCATCATGACAACATGTCTCTGCTGGGCATAATGGACTCCTGAGGAGCCTGAACCCTGCTCTGAAGTTCTCTTTGCTCTGCTGTACCAGCTGTGAGGCTATTCCTTCTGCGAACACAAATAAATGAGAAAAACATTGCTGCTGATAGGGAGAATTTAGTTATCTGTTTTCAGGAATGAGGTCTTTATCGCCTGATATGATATTTCTGGAAAAAGTAGCCATCCTGCAACAGAAAGTATGAAACAAATTTTAGTTTTTATCTGCCAATTTAAATATCTGCCCTGTCAAATCAGTTAGTTTACTTTTTTATTTATCTATATACTTACATTTTCCCTTGAATGTTGCAAGAAAACAATTTAAAAGTTTTTTTTCCCACAGATACCTAGAAACCAAGCAGTTTACCAACAGTTGAAATACACGAGCACCTGCTTTCTGAATTTATATGTTTTAGGTAAGCCCTGACAATAACAATACACACTACACACTCTACCTTACCTTAGCTGTGTTGCTGTTGTTCTCTGCCCTGCTCCACCCAGCGGCTGTTCCAATGGGGAATACAGGAGGGTCATCTTGGACTTTACACACTGGTGCAGGTGCAGTGGACTAATCCTCAATACATTTAAAACCAATGAGATGATGGTAGATTTTGGGAGGTGGCAGCCACATCACCCACTTGTGGTAACTGAGGAGGAGGACAGTGAGGTTCTCCAGACTTATAAATATCTGGGTGTCCACCTGGATCATAAGCTGGACTGGTTAGTGCATGCAGATGCAGTATACAAAAAAGGACAGAGCAGAGGGGGAGTACACAGCACTTACACTTTGAAATAGTGACAAGGTCAATCTACAGGTCACTGGTTTCTGGGGCATCAACCACCAAAACGTTTCAAATTTGTAGCCAACTATGGCTAAGGCACATGTGTTTATTACTGTGCAGGAAAAATCAAACAAATGCTGGTAGTAGTGGACAAGGTACGCAAGTACTAAACTAAACTATTTGCCATTGTGTTTACATTGGACCTGTCGTGTTCATGCTGTTGTTCGTATGAGCACCTGTAGTGTTCAAGTCAATGCTGCAGCTCGCTCATGTGACACGTTACCTTGTGTCAACGCGAGTGGCCTACGTGCCAAACAAATGCTAGAAACACATGGCAGCCATGATACACATGTGGACGCTTCACTGGCAGCAAGTATATCTCAGACTTAACAAAACTAATTCAGTTCTTCAATGGAACCAGACTGATTGACCTGTAGATGTAGACATTAAAGTCAATGTTTTGTTTCCACATCAGTCTCATTCAGAGTCCTGCAATGCATCAGAATCCCAACAGTTCAGGTACCCAAAGGTTTAGGTAACCTAATTGGTTACCTGAACCTTTAGGGTAACCAGCTGTTCGTAACACCAGCAGAGACAGGGAAAGAGTTTGATTCATGGGATTTCAGTCGAATGAATTGTGTGCGGCCAGAAAGGTAAGAAGTGAACCAGGTGAGGGGGATGTGAGTGATGCCGATGGATGATAGTCTATCAAGAAGAATGCTGTGAGAGATGGTGTCGAATGCTGCGGTGAGGTCAAGAAAGATGAGAACGAATAGTAAACCTGAACTAAAGCTATGAGAAGGTTGTTGGAGATTTTGAGGAGTGCTGCTTCAGTACTGTAAAGGGGATGGAAACCGGATTGAAACTGCTCATAAATATTGTTAGTAATAAGATGGCTATGAAGGTGAGAAGCAACAGACTTTTCGAGGATTTTGGAAATGAAGGGTAAATTGGAAATTGGACGAAGGTTGTTTAAATTAGTGGGGTCCAAGCCAGGTTTTTTCAAGATAGGTGTAACTGTAGCGGTTTTGAGTTCAAGAGGGACGGTTCCAGAGATAAAAGGTCACAATGGCTGTTTTATTCCAAGTATTGCATAGTTTTTTTTTGGAGGGTTGATGCACCTTTACAAGGGCCAGTTAAGGTGCATAAATATTCTGAGGCTACTCTATTTATGCACCTTAACAAGGGCCAGTTAAGGTGCATAAATATTCTGAGGCTACTCTATTGAAAGAGTTATTTTGGGGCCAGTCCATGCCCCAGACTGGCCCCAGAATAAGACAACGCTTAAAAACAAAAAAAGAATTTTAAAATCAATCCTGTACCTAACCAGAAGCCAGCAAAGTGAGGAAAGCACCGGTGTTATGCACTTGTGTTTCTTTGTCCCCGTTAGGAGATGATCTGGTGGATTCTGGACCTAGTCAGGGCGACCAAACAGGACAATTTTTTTTCATTTATTCTTAAAAAATTTAAGTCCATCCATGTCTTAATAATGCAAGTAAGTGTGCGCTGTATGCTGACAGTTTGTGCATCCGTTGTGATCCACTGGTTGTTGCAGCTGTGTGGAAAACCTCCTACCGGGCAGTTTCACCTCTGAGGTGTACTGCTTGGTTGTGATTGAGTCTGGTGCCAGGGCAGCTCATCAAAACCTTTCGCAGTTTTCCTGCAAAATATATGATTTAAACTCCCGCATAGGTTTATTTTGGGAATTGTCAAGTTTTATATCTTTAACTGTTATTTTAAAATTTAATTGTTAAATAAAATACTGCTCTTGTATGGGGCTCTGTCTGCCAAGCTGCATTTATTTGAACCTATCTTTGAGCTTTAGGTTTGTTGGGTATTTGACTCCCCCAGTTGGCACTGTCACCCCTTTTTAATATAAAAATCTCTAATTGCCTTAGCACCTTGCCACACATGCTTCCTAAATATCGACCCAGAGGTTTTATATAAAAGGAGAACAGTAGAGGGCCCAGAACTGACCCATGGGGAACCCCACAGGTTAGAGGGGCCACAGAGGAGATAAACTGCCCCACCTGCACACAGAAGGATCTATCTGCGAGATAAGAATAAAACCAGTCCAAAGCAGCCAATGCCTACAAAGTGCTTGAGGCATGACAGGAGAATAGTGTGATCCACTGTAGCCCCTTTCCCATCATCTAGGAGCTCATGGTGAATACAGCCAATGCTGAAGGGACTGACGTCGGGTCAGCTTTAATGGAATATTTTAGTTATTTAGCAATAACTGTCTGGCATATCTGGTGTAATGTGTTACATTACTTAAGTAAATCTTTTACATAAATTGTACTTTTCAGAGTAATTTTAATAAACATACTTTACTAGAGTGTATTTATGAAGAAGAAACACTACTTCTAGTACGTTACAATAGTATACATTCTGCTCGTTCTGTTTATTTTTGGTCATATGTTAATGCACAAACCATTTAGTTTGTTTTGTTAGAAAGTTCCGTATAACCATTTCACAAATCAAGCGTATCTAGTGGCAGAAGCACCACTTGACAACAGGCAAACCAGGCAACTGGTAGGGGCCTCGAGATTTGAATCAAAATAGAGCAGTGACAGAGTGGAGAGTATAACTGTGACCAACCCCTACAGAACTAAGGGGCCCCACCCTCCACCCCTAGGTCTTGCAGTGTGTCCAGTGTAAGCAAACAGGAGAAAAGAGGTTCATAAAAATGAAAGTTTTTTTTTCTATCTGGCAGTGACAAAACAAAGATATAAAAAACAGTTGGAGTGAAGAAGAGAGCAAGACAGTGGTAAATATTGCTCCTGATGGCTACCTGGGTGTCAGAAGGCTGAAAATAAACAGATAACTTGGATAATATCATTTTAAAGCTGTCTAGTTTGGCTTAAGTGTAAAGCTAAGAATGTTTAATTAGAAAATTCATAGGCAAGAAATCAGAAATGTACTATTAAAGTGCATGGATGAAAGTTATGCTGTGCAAATAGTGTTTATATTTTCTTTTTTTTAATGTCCAGTAGCCTTTATGCTTCTGAAAACTACTTATGTTTGCTACGCTAGCTGAAAATGTTGTCTTAAAGGCAGATAATGCAAATTTCAGCATATAGTTTAATCTTCTGTATTGGAACTACATTAAGACATGTTACCCCTGTTTAATTAAATTAAAATAGTAAATAATGAAGTAGAAGTCAGTAGAAGTGAAAGTCTTCAAAGAACATTTAATAGCTGCAGTTGAGGAATTTAATGCCCTAACAACAACACTTTTAAAGAGAAAATTGTTGAAATGTTGTTACAAATATACAAAATCATGACGAAAGAGCAATGATGTTCTGGAAGTGCTATGGTTGATCTTCCTGAAGAAGAGAAAATCTAGTCTGTTCTCTGTATTCTCTGTTTTCTGGCTGACACGTCTCTGTCTATGCTTCCAGAGACGTGACAGATTGTCCTTTTTCTGCTTCTTGTTTTGATGTTTTAAGATGTTTTTATGTTCAGCGTGTATGTGCAGCAGCTATATATGGAGCATCTTTGTTCTGATTCTTCTGGTGCAGTTAGCGTAGCCCAATGAGGCCCTGATGTTTAGATAAGAGAGGCTTCAGATGACAGAGAAGCTCTGCAGCGACGAAGATGGTGTTTGTTGGAAGTGACAGCAGATATGGAGGGGAAGAAGTTAATGTGATGTTTTCCACTCTGGAAGTTATCCTTGACTTTTCCATAAGTTTGGAAAAGTAGCTCCTTCGAGTCATGTGTGGGCAGGTTAAGAATGGCTTCTTCCAGAAAAAAGGCCTCTTTGTAAATCTTCTTTACATTCTCTGAGTTCCCCTGAGGGGTTTCTGAAAACTGCTGATTTTTCTGTCTGGATTTACACCTCTCACTGTTTCAGAAATTCCCTGAGCAACAGGAAACCTGGCGAGCGAGTGCAGCCAAAGCAGAGGAGAGATGAGGAAGAAGACAAAGCCAGGCCTGTGCCACTCGCTGTGATAGCATCGCTGCTCCAGTCAAAGACCCCGTCTGTCTCCTTCAGACCTCAGAAGCCCGGCCAGAGAGGGACTGAACACACACGCATAAATCCACACTTCTACAGAGGGACAGGACAGAGACACAGAGGGTGACAAGATCCTGGACACTGCTGATGAAGACGAGCAGACCTCATTAATGATCACTTCATGTCTAATGTTTCTCTGTTTGGCTCCAATCTAGATAATCTAAGGCTGCAGCGGATTAGCTTTAATGTTAGCTGATGTTAGCTAACCTTGTAACTTTCAGAAAGGTGTAGCTCAGTGATATAACTGAATTTTAGACAACACATTTCCATTCCCATCAGGGTGTATGCTGAACCTCTGCTTGTCTGACATAAACATGAACTGTACTTTGATGTAAGATGACAGGAACTGCTGTAGATGTTGTGAAATCTTTTCTTTTTTCTAAGAACACATGACAAAGTCCTCATGACGTACCAGGGGTGGAGGATGGTAGTAATCACAGGAGAGACATGAGACTCATTCTAACCTACAGATGACCGGACTGTTATTTCACTTCCTTATTTTAATTCAATAACTTCCTGTTTATAGTCAATTTTGATCACTTTTTCAGTTGTTCAGTAAGATGAAAAATCACCTGCATTTTGATTCAGTTTCACTTTCCTGATCACGTTTACACCAGACAGTAGCTGTGACGAGAACTTCTGTGTTACAGAAAGAGAAAAGAAGAACTGAACAGATTACGCTGGACCGGTTAATGGATGAGTGGACAGGACAAAGACAGAAAATCACTTGGTCAAAGGGTCCTGTTGTGGAACTAAGAAAAGAAGAACCAAGCAGACAGAGTTTATGACAACAGAGTGGAATTTACACAGATGATGAGTACAGTGTTTACTGGGGGTTTTAACTCCCCAGTTGGGTTGTCACCCTCTTCTTTGTTGTATAGAAATGATTGCTTTTTTGCCTTACCAACACCACCCCGCCACATAAGGTAATCAAGAAAGAAAGACAGGCTGATTAAAATGAACTGCAACCGTTCATGGCCATTTATTGTGACATCTCATAAAGATACTGGCATGTCCATAGTGGTGGTTGAAGGACGGAGATTTAACGTTTGTGGACCCTGACCGCTGCTGGTTGGGACGTTGCTGGACAATAAAATGTTGCTCCATTCTCGTTTCTCCTGGACTGACGGAGCCCAATAAGCCTGCACCTCCTTTCACATTAATGCTCGGTCACAGATCTGGCGTGTCTGCAGCCCGACGTCTGAGTTTCTGTTGTCACGGTTACCAAATAGCGTTTAGTCAGCGCAATAATTTACAACAATAAGTCTATTTGACCGGAACTTCTTTTATAGGTGTCCGTTATCACCTTTTAATGGACACCCCATTGCCAATCAGAATCAGGTATTCACCCAGACCATGGTATAAATATATATATATATATACCATGGTCTGGGTGAATACCTGATTCTGATATA
>JBAFTA010000014.1:30267323-30278115 GCA_036919975.1 Melanotaenia parkinsoni
TATATATAAACACTCCACAAGCTAAAGTTTGGTTTTATGCGCACTTAGAAGTAAATTATGTTCCGGTATCCTATTGGTCAGTTCCTATATGACGAAATGAAAAGGTGTAAATCTAAAAGTGGCCTGTGCTCCTGCATCTTTATGTGTTTTGGTCTAAAAAAGATGAAAGACATTTATTGAGCAACAAATAGAGTCCAGAGGCTGGTAGCAGTGTAGGATCCTGGGAAAGGTCAGAGGTCAAGCTGCTGTGACCCCCTACGGGGACATTAACGCTTGAGCTGTCTGTCAGAGGAGGCGGATCGGCATTTCAGGACAAAAGAAGTTGATGGAGAACAGGTATGACAGAGAAAGATCGACTCAGAGAAAGTGAGGGAGAGAGTCACAGAGAGAGAGAAAGAGAGAGAGAAAGAGAGAGAGAGAAAGAGAGATGTTGGCAAAACAAAAATGATTTGTGACTGAGACTTGTGGAATGTGAGTTGGAATGTTGGCTGGGACTTCAGGTCATGAGCAGCTGCAGAGTCCCACAGAGTGTCCTACAGAGTGTCCTACAATGTATCCTACAGAATGTCCTACAGGGTGTCCTACAGAGTGTCCCACAGAATGTCCTACAGAGTGTCCTAAAATAGCCTTGAGATCCTGGTTGAGAAGCGGTCTGCAGCCATGTTTTCAGAGGAAACCTGTAAACCTGCTATAGCGGTGCATCCATATGGGTAAAGATTAGTCCAGAAAAATGGCTACGAAGGTAAAAGTACAAGGAGGAAGTGAGTCTTTGTGGCCCAGGAGAAGAAGCCCATTATTATTCACATGCTTTCAGAATAAATAAATGAAAATGATGATGTTTGAATGCAGTGTTTTGCTCTTTCTGACTTGTTTTATAAATCATAGATTTTCTGAAGCTGGTAAATAAGTCTGATTTCTGCTCGAGCTTTGTTCCAAACTTAGATGAAAAACTAGAGTAATGTAATAAAATATTTAAACCAGTTACAAAAAGATTTCAGGTACGTTCATGCACATTTAGAAAATTCCACTTTCTCTTCCTACTAGAACAAATGATACAATTGTGTGTCTTTCAGTCTGTATGAAACACATCTCCCTGAGTTAGCAGACCACTGAGATCCATCTGTAAAGGAACTGGCTTTTGTTTAGTTTGATGAGCTTTTCAAGCCCTCCTCTAATTTAAACATTTAAAAATAAAACAAACAAAGATAACATCACAAAAAAAAGCAGAGTAGAACAATGTATTTGCAAACACTAGTTGACCGTGAGCTGATAAAGCAGAAGGCTAAGCGATGGTCTAACTGTTCACACACTCCATCCCATTCACAGATGCAACATTCTGCAAGTTTCACACATTCCTGTTTCCTCAGCTAAAACTGCATGAGTCCATATCTGTGAAAACCATCTGAGCTTCCCATTATCCAGTGACAGAGGAACCTCTCTATGAGGTCCACAATTGCAGACCTGTGCCAAATAGCTGTCACCACATTCCAAACATTTATTCTAACTGGTTTAAATGAACTGGCTGCAGTAAAATGATTCATATTCTCATTTCTATTACGTGGACTTTACTCAGGCAAGCTGAACTCTGGTAAAGGTCATTTCAGCCGCAGGCATTGACGTATAGATTCAGCCTCCACTGACTCAGTTAAAATGAACACTTTCAAGCAAGAAGGAAATTGATTATGCTATTGGTATTCCAGTCAGCCAGAGTTGTCAGTAATGTTAGCAAATATCTGTAGACAAACACAGTTCAGACACAGTTCATCCACAGAGCCGCCCGGTCACTAAGAGCTGTGGTCAGACGCCACCGCCCATGCTGACCATTAAACTATCCTATTCTATTCTATTCTATTCTATTCTATTCTATTCTATTCTACAGTCATTTAGCAGACGCTTTTTATCCAAAGCGACTTACATTTGAGTAAGAACAACACAAGCATGAATTCAAACAAGATGGGACGTCATAATTAAGTGATAGATAAAAGTGGATAAGGACTCTGCGGATCGGACGGAGTTTGGTAGATCCGCCACCATTCTGGACCACCATTCTTGTTCCAGTAAAAACAAAGCATCTTCACTTTGTTATCAGCGTGTGATAATCAAGTTTTGAATGGTTTCACATCATGTAGTTACAGTCAGTCAAACACATGTACATAAACATAAATGTTCAGTTTTGTTTGGACTAACACGAAAATGTGCTTTTCTAGTGTCATATAAACGTACTTGATGTTAATGTTTCTCAAATATCAAACTCCACTCAAGTCTTATGGTTTCATAACCTAGACTTATGATCAGTATTCTGTCTGAAATTTGTTCCAGCAAGATGAAAGCAATGTGTGGCTTCATGTAAACATCTTTTTCTTCAGGCAGGTTTAACTCTTCAACTTCCCACGTCACCATCTGGTAGAGCAAATGTTTCAGTAACTCTAATCAATCTCATTAAAATGGGTGGAAATAAACCTGCCTGAGTCATGTCTTCTACCTTTTGGCTTTGTATAGTATTTGTTATCTCATTAATGTTTTATAATAACTATTGTTAGTATTTTAACTGCTATCTCAACCGCTTGTTAAAAATCTTCATTCTTAACTTTATTGTCCAAAAGAAAAGAAAAAATGCACAAAAATATTTTTCTTGCTTTTTCTTACTACGACTTTAAAGGGTTTTTGCCAACTCCACCTTCTTGTCCAAATATGTTCACAAAGTGACCCAAGAGGTGGAGCCAGCGGGGCCTGCTGGACGTTATGGCGAGTTTCACCTTCAGTGAGCTTTTCTCTGACTTTGTGTTGAAGGCAGAACTCAGAGCTGTTCAACCAATGAGAAACATCATGGTGTTTAACCTGCTCGTACCAGACGTCCCATTGGCAGGACATGACAAATAAATATGTATTTTTCTTAGTCTCACCATTGGAAGATTCGTGAGATGGGAATGATGTGTATCATATTAAGCTGCCATCGTAACTGCAGATTTATTTCTGACCATTCGCCGATGCAGTTTGTCTTTGAAGCCAAAACGGCCCTGATACATCAGCAAGGGTCCAATAAAGTGCCCCAGTAAAGTTGGTCCACAAGTCTTTTATCCACAAAAACTTGTTTTAGGGTAAAATTGAAGGATTTTAGGGGATTAAGTAATGTTGACTTCTAATACTGAGTCTACGATTAAGACCATGTTTGAGGAGAGAAGACTGACACTAGCAGACCTTTCAGTAAGCTGTTTGTTGTCTCTTTAAGAGCTCTGTTAGCAGCTTAACATCATCACACACTGAAAAGGATTTAATGTAAATGCTTATTTA
Organism: Melanotaenia parkinsoni; assembly: GCA_036919975.1. Classification (NCBI taxonomy): domain Eukaryota; kingdom Metazoa; phylum Chordata; class Actinopteri; order Atheriniformes; family Melanotaeniidae; genus Melanotaenia; species Melanotaenia parkinsoni. Next base: position 30,270,615 of record JBAFTA010000014.1, read on the forward strand.
TGTATTTACTTGTCAGTTTGTCTGTTTTTTCCTTTGACTCTGACTTTTACTCAGCGTGAGGGTTCTCACAAACCACTGGTAGTTAATATCAGGGATTCTTTATATGGTGCAGAAAATTTTTTAACAATTTCTAATAGGCATCATTACTCAGAAATGATTTACTGCCTCTGAAAGAGGCTGTGAAAGTAGATTTAAAGCTGAGTTATTGCGAAGGCAACAGAATACAATGGGAGAAGAAGCAGTGAAACAAGGCCAGAATGGGACTGGTTCAGTGCCCGAGGTGTCTGCGCTCACATTGATGTGTTACTCAACAGACGAGTCACAAATCATAAAAGAGTGAAAATACACCAAAGGGAAGGCCTACACTCATTTAGAGACCATAATTCCTTCTATTTGCTTTAATTAAATCCTGATTCCGGGATGGAAACATCTCCCGCAGCAAGAGAGAAATCAAAACGTCAGTCAGGAAAATTATCTCCACGCAGCTGAATCATTTCCGATTTTATGTGAAAAAGTTGTTATATTTTCATCATCATTTTACCACATGCAGTTTGACTAAATGTTATCTACTGCAAAATGGTTTTTGAAAGCGAAGGCTTGCGGCTGTTCCTCTGAGTAGCGCTGTCACCCGGATTATAATAGTATTATTAACAAAACAGTTTATAATAGAGATAGCGGGGAAAACAGCTCTGGGAGGAGATTCTCAGCAGGACACAAGTGCAAATTTTAATGAAGTTGAGAAAACAGCATCACTACAAAATGATGTTGCAGCTGCAATCTTTTGATGAGTATCCATGGCAACAGAAACGTTTACATAGAGGAGCAGCTGACTGAGTTTGAACTGAAAATCCCAGTAAGACCAAAAGCAGATGAGTTGAAGAGGAAATGTTGAGGATGTGAAGAATAAAAATGAAGAGGAAAAAAAGCAGAAGGTTTAAATAATTTATTGTCACCATCTTCATGAGAAATATGAGATCACAGCAACTAAAATGAAAGAGTTCGGAGCATGTAGACTCAGCTGGAATTCTGGGAGTCATTTCATCCGGCAGGACTCCACCTGACCCTTAGACAAGAGGTGCAGACGCTTCTGATCAGATGCAAAGTTGTCTGAATGTAAGGGAACTGGTCTCAAATCAATTTAAGCTTATTGATGTTTTCCTTCCTCTTACTCATTTCGTCTCATGTGCAGCCTTCGCCGTTGTGCTGCTGTAGTCTGTTATTACTGAGCAGTGAAAGGATTCTGGTCAGTTTGCAGCAGCATATGAAGTTCTCTGTTATTTCTAATGCTTGTATCTGCTGTATTTTGCTGTCGCAGAGGCTGAGTTGTGTTTATCCACTTTTATTCCAGCTGCTGGGTCGTATAGTCTGCAGCTATGAACCATACTTGTCATGATCATGGGCTGTGTTTGTGTCGTGATCATGTATGTTGTTTTTTAGTTATGATTTTGGTTTATAGTTCTGGTTTTTGTCATGCTTAGGTTCTGTTTTAAGATCATGGTTTGGGTTTTTGGTTTTGTCATGTTACGTTCGGTTTTCTCTCATGTGCGCTGTGGTTTCTGTTTCTGGCTCCTTAGATCACCTGGTCTAACTACTCATCCACTTCACCTGTTCCTCATCACTCCCTCCGTGTATATATGTTTTTGGTTTTCAGTTGTCCTTGTCAGATTCTTATTTGGTTTATCCCTGCCGTGTGTGGTTCCCTGTCCTGTGGTTTGAAAATAAAACCTGCACTATTCTGCCTCCGGCCTTGACTGCCTGCATTTGGGTCCTCACCTCCGCCGCCATTCATGACAACACTCTGTCTGGACTTTGTGGTGTGTTTGTTAAAATTAGTAATGAGAGTTTCATTCTCTGCAACTTAACCAGCATGTAGATCAAAGTTATAATGAATGAAAATGGTGACACACACACAAGAAAGTTATTCAAGAAATTTTAGAGAAACATGAAAAAAGAGGGGGAGGAAGTGAGGTTGGAGGATTTTCAACTGCTGCGTGTCACTCAGACCTGTGCAGATGGTCAGGAGTGGAGGTCAAACAAGCTAAAATAACTCGTGTTCGGGACGATGTTTAAATGAGAGTTCAGCTCTAGAAACGGTAAAAGTTGAGCTATTTTCAGAGATCCTTCCATGTTATCCTGGAAGGACTTGTTCTCTGAAACAGAGACGTGTGTGTCAGCACTTTTGGACTGTTGTTGATGAATCTCACGTAATCCTTGTGGTTGCTGAAAAACTTTTTGCTGATTCAGTTAACTTGAAACCAGGAGAATTGTAGAACCACTTCCATTTTCAACAAGCTAATAAATGAAGTTCATCCAGGTTAATTTAATAAATTAGTTCAGCTCATCTTCAGACCCACTCTGACTCAGTTTAGTGGAGAATCAATTTAAAAGTCAAGCTGTGCAAAGACTCATGGGAAATGCATATTAATCAGAAATGTAACCTTTAATGATTGCTAGCCTATAGATTTATGTACTTTACTTCCTGTTTTATGTTTATATTTAGAGCGTGTTGTTGAAATGTTCAGTTCTGACTGGATGTTGAACCACGACTGTGTCACACCGCCAGCAAACAGCAATGAGTTGGACATGTTGCTGAAGGACATCTTCTCCAGTCATTATGTATCAGCATCAGCTGTTCAACCTGATTCCTCAACTAAAATCACACATTGAAATGTGGAGTTGAGCATTTTCTTACTAAGTAAAATGTCAACTTAATTTCACATTATACTTGGTTTATGTTTAAGTTTAGTTTAAGTTTAAAAAGTGAAATTTACTTTTGGTTAAATAAAATTTTTTATTAGGAGGAATTTGAATTTTTAAGTTGACTCAAGTCACAGTGATTCAGATTCTTTCTTTATAAAGAACCTAGAGAAGGAGTTTGCATGAAGTTAAACAAAATTAATTATTTTTGAGTCACTGATTCAATAATAAAATGTTAGGTGGGACAGGGGTAGGGCGAACCAGTGTTTCATGTTTTTTGTCCTCCATTGAGTTCAGTTCTTGGTACCTGGAACCATCAAGTGCTTCATACCAGCTTATACACGGCCAAGCACATGAAAACATGGGAAATCTTGGAAGTCTAGAACATTCTGGTGTGTGGTTGGTGAAAGCAGGATTATAACCCTTCATCACAAATCCTGCTTTACTTCTGCTCCTGGAGGCTTTTTGGGTCTTTTGAGTTGTTGTGTGAGCTGAAGTAACCTCAATCATTTTCATGGATTAAACAAGTGGAACAGTTCGGAAAACAAAAAACATACGGTATTTTCCACCAAACCAGAACATGTTCACTACACAGGCTTGGTTGACCACCACTTCCTGTTACACACACCTTACAAAGAGATGTCTACAGAAAACTGGGCAGGGTGTTGTTAGGCCGTGGTTACGTCTTACTTTGGATCAGAGTTGAACATGTCCTGTCAGATGTGACGTCGGGTCTGACTGTCAGCGACAGTATGAGGAATGTGTGCAGCGACACAGTCACACTGGTCAGTGTTTTGTAACTCAGCTCTTAAACAGGCTGCGCTGGAGAAGTAGGCGGGAAATGTTTTCATCCCAGATGTACAGAAATGTTGCACTGCTCAGCAATTCTCCACGGTGAGCTAGCTGTTCCTGACAAGTATACACTTATAGAGGAAATGCAATGTGCTTGTGCAGCAGACTTGCTGAGACTAAAATCATTCAGTTACTGCATGCACGTTTGTGTCATTTTGCAGCCAGGAGACCACAATCATCCTGGGTTCAGATGAGAGCTTACATCACAATCTCTGCAGTTTCGCTATGACAATCATCTTTCTGTGATGGTAATTTAATGACGTTTATCTGTCAACACTGAGGCTTATATGTGCTGGCTCCATTGAAACAAAGTTAGAGGGACAGAAAAGATGAAATAGGAGCACTCAGGAAGCCTTCTGACAGGGACAGCTTCTTATCAGCTTGCAGTGAAGTGTGGGTTTATGGAGACAAGCTACAGTTTAACTAGGACATCTTAGGAACATTTCCTGGGAGAAAGAAGTATAAGTAGGTGTGCTGGAGTAGATTGGTGTGATATCAGAAGAATGGCTCCAGGGCTGAAAGTGTGTTTCCAAGAATGACATGAGACAGCAAAGACTAATACACTGAATAGACCTTTTTTTCTTCAAAGACATTCAATCACAGAGTTCTGCCCTCACTGTTTCCCCAGGCAGCTAGGCAGACAGACAACTCCTCCAGATAAGAGGCATGCAGATGTCCCTTTTGTGGCCTTTTATTAGCATGTCACCTGTTAGCCAGATAGAGTAAAACTGAAATAAACAAGAACATATAACATGCCTCTAGGAAGTCACTTACAAATCATCAAACTGGCAATCATCACATCAAATAAAACCGATTGGCTTAAACCAACAAGCTAGCTAGCATGCTAATGCTAATGGCATATTACTAATACTAGCAATTTGTGCTAGTTAAAAAATGGCAGTGTTCATTACATCTACAAGACCACAAACATTTTCTCAACCTGAACGTTCAGACAATTATTTTCTCTGAATAAACAGAATGTCTTGACAACAGGTGCAGTAGAACAACTTTTTTTTTATTTAGTAGAAACAACTAAGAAACAGGATACTGACTTATTACTTCCTGTTTCCTGTTATGTCACTACCAGGCAATGGATGAAAGAACTAAACACTACAAACAAAGGCTCCAATCACATTATAGGAGCCTTACGCGTTGGTCTCTCACACATACAACCAAAGGCGCAAAAATATAGCCATGACTGTGAATGCATTTTTCAAAACCCTTTTGTTCTTTCACCTCCTCTCTTTTCATGATACAAGCACCTAGTTCCCATGAAAATGCTCAAAGAATGTATGTTTGCCAGAACACCTAGAGGATCAGACTCTTCATCATGTCATGCACCCTCTGCCTTGTTTTTTCATAAAGAATGAGGAAATAGGGAGGGAGCTTGATGTGAAGCTCTGCTTTTCAGACCACAGTAAAGAAATTCATGATGTTCAATAAATACTGTACTGGTACTGCAGGCAGCATGGACACCAGGACCAGATGGAGTATCAGGGAGGGTACTGAAATCATTTGCTCATCAGCGTGCTGCAGTATTCACTAATATCACTACAACTAGCTAAAGTTCCTACCTGAAAACTTCCACCATAATCCCCAAAAAATCTGCCATCACAGGGTTGAATGATTACCGGCTTGTGGTCCTGACCCGGGTGATCATGAAATGCATGGAGAGACTGGTACTGCAACAAATCAAGGCCCATATCCCACCTGGCCATGACCACCACCAGTTCCCCTACATGTTCAACATGTCCACAGACGATGCCCGCCACATCGCCCTCAGCCATCTGTTGACTTAAGCTTGGCATAACTCCATCAGCCCCAGCCTACTGATCAGCAAACTGCAGAAACTTAAACTTGACCTCTGTTCCCTGGATGGCTGTTCCAGCTTACTTATTGAGCCTCTCATCCCAGGATATGAGGACCACAAAAATGTAGAGGACAAATGTATGGGGCTCTAAAGCATCAGAGAATGAGAAATAAAGTTTATTTTACTTTGTTGTCAGTCTACACAGTGAATCATAAACAGCAGATCCATATGATGTTTCTGACATCTACAGTGTCAGTCGTATCATTGAAGTGTCCACTGCCATGCAAGGCACTGCTGTGGGTGTGTCTTTGAGTTGTTCGAGCATGCTAACTCCACCCTGATGGAGCTGCTTATATATAATCTTCTTCTCCCACCCATAGCTGGTGACCATAGGTGAGTGAAGGTCAGCTCAGCTCCTTTTTCACCACGACACACTGTGAGAAAAAAACGTTCACGGTCCTGTAGTTGGTTGATTGATTGATTGATTGATTGATTGTTCCAGAGTCCACATCATTGCAGACACTGCACTGATCCGCCTAGTTTTATTATCTAGATATTTGAGTTTATGGTTTTATTTAATGACACGTTTTACGTTGACCTGAGCAGTTCATGCCTGTTTGATGTAACAGGAGTGTTGAAGGTTACTGACAAAGTCCTGATTATAAACTAGTCTGCTTGTTTCTGACTTGCTCCTGGTACACTGATGTGATCACTGCTCACAGTTGTGGTTTTATTCATAGACTGCAGCAGTTCTGGGCTCAAACTTACAAAAAATTGTGCTTCCAATGATCATCATGATAAGCTAAGTAGAAAGATTTTGTTGAAAGTCTGTGAAACCATGTGATTGTTCAAGGTGCTCATAAAATGATATATAGTGTGTGCACAAATCCAGCTGACTTTCTCTCTTTCGCATTAGTGTACTGAGACACTCCCCACTGCAATGCTGCAGCACAGAGACTGGTTGTACACAAAAGGCTGCTGGCCGTGACCTATGTGGACTGAATGCTAACGGAGGCGGAGGAATGCACTCTGCTGGGACAAACTCAGCAGACACACATCTCTCTTTTTTGGGAAAGCACTTAAAAATGCAGTCAGAGTTGTTGACTTGTAGCTCCTTTTGGGATAAGAGACGGAGGTGGAGGGACGGAGGTGGAGATGTAGCACTCTACCACCGACTGGCAGGATCAATGAAGGGCACTTATAAGAAGAATGTTCACTGCTTGTAAAATTGACAATAAACAGCCAAGCATGAGTTTTTTCCATCTTGTGTATGTTCCTGTGGTTTCTTTTTTTGTTTTTTATTTTTCTTAGAATGGGAAAGCTCTCCATTTGGTCCTGGTGTTTGACTTTTAGGATAACAAAGTTGCACAAACTGAGTTATTGAAGTTATTCATCAAAGGTAAATGTGTTCAGGTGCCTATGAAAAAGCCAAATGAAGCAGCTCTTCCATTGTTAAGCTCTCACTGTGAATCTCAGAGAGCAAAATAATCATGAAAGCCTTGACATTCCCATTCGGACACAATGACGATGAAAATTGAGCTTTTGTCTGACTTTCTTTGATTATTTTTCTAGCTAACGGCTGCACTTGTGTCAATAAAGTGTGAATATGGGTGTGATTGCTGAACTTGGGTGGTTTTTTTCAGTTTTATTTACTGAACTGCACTTCCAGCAGTTGCCACCCTTGACTATTTTAGACCAGCTAAGAAAATGTGCATGCCCACAGGATTCCCAGATAGTCTGGCAGCATTTAAATGTGACCTCTGACCTCAGGGCCACTTATGCTAGACTGTGGGAACACGGTGAGATGATGATTTTGAGCTCTGCTCTTTTATCTGTAATAACAGCTTCAGAGTGGAGGAAAAAAAATTGTAGCAGGAAAAGGAGGGAGGAGGAAGAGGAGAGGTTAAAGCACTGAAATGTGATGAGGAGATACATGGAGGTGTATGGTGTTGGACCTCTACCATGCTTGTCTTGTTGGTGTGTTGGTGTTGGACTTCCACCATGCTGGTCTTGTTGGTGTGTTGGTGTTGGACCTCTACCATGCTTGTCTTGTTGGTGTGTTGGTGTTGGACCTCCACCATGCTGGTCTTGTTGGTGTGTTGGTGTTGGACCTCTACCATGCTGGTCTTGTTGGTGTGTTGG
>JBAFTA010000014.1:30305972-30321238 GCA_036919975.1 Melanotaenia parkinsoni
ATGGAGGTTTTCCTTCCTGGCTTTGGTTCTGATGGAGGTTTTCCTTCCTGGCTTTGGTTCTGATGGAGGTTTTCCTTCCTGGCTTTGGTGCTGATGGATGTTTTCCTTCCTGGCTTTGGTGCTGATGGAGGTTTTTTCTTCTCCACTGTCTCCTCTCAGAAAGGAGGTGGCTTAAATGAACACATTTATTATAAAGTGGACTGATGTGGATTTGTTTTAATTGGATCACAGTGAATTGGCTGGAAGTGTTTATGTGTGCATAGTGACATGAGAGGACTTTGTTGTGAATTGATGTCATGCAAATAAAGCTAGATTGAAATGAAATGAAATGAATATTCCTTCCAAATGTGGCTCCATTTAAAAGAGAAATAAACAGGCTTTCTAACAGTACTGGATTTATTACCAAGAGGCATTGTTAAAATAAAGATTTTATCCCCCAAACACTCATTTACTGCTATTTTTACAGTTCAAAGCACTTGTGACTGCATTTGTTTGTATGGTACAAAGCAGAATAAAATAAACTTACCAAAGTTTCTGCCGGGATCATAATTATTTGTGTAAGCTGAACTGAACACTTAAAATTTTCTATCAAAATGCAGTGATTTCTGTCTACAGCACTTCTGTTTTAGTTTCTGGTGGACCACTGACAGTGGCTTGCATAAATTTTGGAGGAAGTCATTGAATGCATTTCATGCCTCCACAAAATAAAAACAGAGTTTATCTCCTGTGCTCTACAGAGAGGTTAAATGTCTTCTGCAACATTGAGCATGATATGTTTGGTAAATGACAAACTACAAATCTCCTGTCTTAGTTTTTATCTTGCACAATTAATATTAGCTGATGTGCAGCATGTGTTCTTATTGTTTTTGCCCATTAATGATCTAAAAAGTGGTTAATATATTCACATAATAATGCTGAAATGGTCTTTTTCAGCTGGTATAATATATCAGATTTAATGAAGACAAAGTATAAAGAAGTGGGTGTGTGAGAAGTGGTTTTTCTGTGTGTGTTTTTATGTCACACGAGGGGCTTGTCTGTGCTTGCAACAGAATGAATGATTAATTTGTGCTACTTTGTGAGTAATTAAGATGTCAAGCCCTCATCCACCATGCCTGCTGAGTTGTGTGAAAAGCCGCCCTTCTCCACCTTTAATCTCTGCCACTAAAGGCAGCAGTATCACATTTCAAAGTGTTTGTATTGTGATTTATTGAGACGGACCAGAAGCAGAGCTTTCAAACAGGGAGTCTTCGTCCCCACTCAAGTCTTATTCCTTCTGAGATTTCACAGAGGATTCTGAGAAAGAGGGATTGGTTGAACTTTTTATGAATTTTCAGCTGAGGCACAGAAGTCAGAACTATGTCTCTGAAAGTCTTGATAACTAAGAAAGGGAAATTCCTATCTGTCCATCTTATTTATGTAATGACGAATGCTAACAATGCCAACAGATTGTTGTTTGCAGACGAAGCAGACAGAGTTAGACAGTCAACACTGCCCCCACATGCAGACATAACCATTATTCACCTGTAGCTCTAAATGTCATGGTTTACAGACTTGTGAACAATGTCTTCATTTGTTGTGTCTATTATTAGAGTCAGAAGAAGACAAAGCTTCACTGTAAAGTCTGGATTATACAGAGGGAAAATTAGCAGTCCACAAGCTTTACAGGAAAGAAGTATAATATTTATCTGGAAATAGACATGCAGATTTAACACGAGATCAGTGAGCGAGTAAAGATCTTTAACCTCTTATTGACTAGAGATCCCTGTATGGGGGGCAGGATGAGAGGATTGCAATATAGAATATGCTTGTGCATGCCAGAAAGCAGCAATAACCTGTTGCATACCAACATGACGGAAAAAACTCAGCTCAAAGATTCTAGCAAGCACTGGCATCCAAACCAAACACATTTCAAACCCCAAGCAATTATATGGGAATGTAAGAAAACCACGAGAACAGCTCTGTCCACTTTAGAGCTTCTGCTAATTTCTCCACACAATCAAGGAGTCACATGACAGCAGAGACTCTGCTGGTTCCAAAGATGTCTGTCTCATCACGGTGGGACAGAAACTCTGGAGCTAGCAGCCAGAACCAGAAACCAGGTCTTACTTTTGCTCAGTGGGTAGAGTGGTCGTCCTGCAGCCCAAGGGTTGCCGGTTCAATCCTGGCCCGGAGAGCTCATGTCAAGGTGTCCCTGAGCAAGACACCGGACACCTAATTGCTCCTGATGGGTGGTGGCCACCATCAGTGCATGAATGTGTGTGTGAATGAGTGAATGTGACATACATGTAAAGCGGTTTGGATAAAAGAGCTATATAAGTACAAACCATTTACTATTTAAAAACTCTGCTAATGTTTCTCCTATGACTCTGCCTTTGTTTGAAATGAACCATGAAGGTCCTACTGGTTGCCATGGAGATGAAGGAGGTTTATCGTGAATGGTTCACTCTTCCTATCATAGACTATCTTGGGCTTCACTTCTTTCTGGATTCTCATGGTGTTTCTAAAGTGAATGTGGGGGCTCTCCCTGGATCCTCCTGACTCTGACCATTGATAGAGGTGTCCATCATCATTGGCTGATGGCTTCCTGAGATATTTACCTGTGTAACACCTTTATTAAACACCAGGAAAACTGCTCAAGTTCACTCTCTACCTTCTACTGTAACACAGTTCCTCATCAGAACCTGTTCCTGGTTACATTTTCTACTGTGTCCCGGTCAATTTAAACATGTCTTAATTCTGGCTCATCTGTAATAATTTCACATGTCTCAGTTTTCTGTACAAACCAAGATTATGAATACAGCCCTTGTAGTTGTAAAGATAGTCATTTCAAACAGAAGGCAGGAAAAACAGGCCTGGTCAAGAAGAGGTTTATATACTTCATAAAAGTCCTCCAGGTTTTAGTAAGTAAGTACTTACCTTTCAGTAAGTAAGCATATACCTTTCAAGCACAACTACAACTCAGAGTGCTTCACACAAAGAAAACAGTTTAAAAAAAGCAATCAAGCATTACAGTAGTATGAGACATTGCAATAGTATGGACCATTAAGATAATTTAAAACAATCAAGAGAACAGCTAAAAGTTAATGACACTAAAATGTGTTGGTAAAACAATATGAAAGATTTAAACTAACTGATCACAAAGTGCTGCAGAAGACATGAAGGAAACACTGACCCAAGCTGAGCCTAATTATAGACTGTTTTAAAAAGGAAAGTTTTAAGCCTGGTCTTAAAAGCACAGACAGCGTCTGCATCCTGAACACTGACTAGGAGCTGGTACCAAAGGGGAGGAGCCTGATTACTGAAAGCCCTGTCGCCCCAGCTACTTCTAGAAACACAGAGAACCAAAAGTTGGCCAAATATTTGAGAGAGGATTGTTCTCTTGTGACAGAATGGGACTAGGTGTTTTTAAAGGTATGATGGAGCAAGGTTGTTTAGAACTTTCTATGTGAGTAGTAAAACTTTAAATGTGATCCTGGAACTCTCAGGAAGCCAGTGAAGAGAAGAAAGAGCTGGGGAAATGTGTTATTTCCTACCAGTTCTTGTCAGAACCCTCGCAGCAGCATTTTGGATCAGTTGGAGGCTGTTTAGAGCAGCTTTAGGACATCCAACAAATAAGGAATTCCAATAGTCCAATCTGGAGGTAAATGCATGGATTACTTTCTGCATCACTGTGAGCCAGAATCTTTGATTTTTGATGTTTACGTAGATGAAACAAAGCAGTTTCAATAACCTGTTTTATATGTGAGTTAAAGGACATATTCTGGTTGAAAAGGACACCAAGGTTCCTCAATGTTGTGCTAGGACTCAAAGTGGGACCACACACAAAACACGATGACTTAATCTATTCCTGAGGTCCTTAGGTCCAGACAGCAACCTCAGTTTTTTGCCAGAGTTTAGTAACAGGAAGTTTGTGGTCATCCAGTTCTTTATGTCATTAAGACATCTTTGTAGTCTAGTTAGCTTAATGGTCTTGTCTGGTTTCATGGATAGGTACAGCTATGCCTGCATAGTAAAGGTCTTTAATGTTTTTGTTTCACACATATTCACACATCCAGATTGTCAGACCAGACATTGAAACAACTGACTGTTTTTCTTGGGGTGGTGTGTTATCTATAGCGGTCGGGCACAGCTCTGGCCAGAGAACTGGAAACGCTTGTCACCTCCTGCCCTGCAAATCTCTATCTATCCCAGCTCAGAGCTGGTGTGAAAATATTTCACCTGAGAGAGAAAACAAGGTTATAGAAGGATGGGCTGCAGGGCCACAGGATGGGCCAAGTTATTCTTCAGGCCCAGAAGAACAATGCAGCTGTGGCTTCACATGTAAACGGATGTGCTGCCAGGACAGAGGGGAAAAAAGCAAAAAAAAAAAAAAAAGCAATGCTTTTGCACTTGTGCTTGCCTCAGCATGCATGTGTGAGGATGTAGTGAAGTATTAGATTAAATTAGAGAGGGAAGGAGAAAAGACAAGATAAGCCACAGTCACAAAAGATCATGCAGCAATGACACTAAGCAGGCCTGGCAGCAGCCAGAGAACAGGGAACAGAGAGGTTTTAGTATCTGTCAGACAGAAATGGCAAGCCAGCAGGGAGAAGAGTTTGGAAAGAAGATGTAGAGACAGGTCAAAGTTAAAAATAAGTGCCATGTAGGAGGGATGTGTGAGGAGGGAAAGGCCAGAGGAAAACCAAGAGATCTGTGAAGCAGATGGCAGGAAAGTGGAGGACTTTACAGGTACAATCAAGGTCATGATCATGATTAATCACCATTCGCGACTATGACTGAAATTTGCCTCCTTTTACTGCAAGCCAATGCAAACAAATATCTAGTGTCAACTGACCTTCCTATGGGTGAACATCAAATGTCCAAGGGTCAGTAAATGCAGCATGTAATGTACTTTTATATGTTGTTCTGCATCATCTCTACCATGTTCTAGATCATAATGCAAAATTCATACAGCATCATCTCACTAACCATCTACACATGATCACATGGTGACTATCTGTCATAAAACCACCAGATGTTGACAAATGAACTTAAACAGCTGATATTGATGAAGAAATGCTGATAAAACTGATGATCTGGATAAAAAAAAAAACCAAAGGTCTCATTTGTGCAGCTTTTTTTCCAGGATAGTTCTCCTGCCTGCTCCCCCCTTCAAAACTTTTCTAGTTCCGCCCCTGCTTAGCTGAAGAATAAAACTTTTCTCCAACGTTTTGGAGTAAATGTGTCCTGGTATGAACCATGAACCGCTAGATTCCTCCTTCCCATCTGAACGATGAACAGAGATGGTACTTCCGACAAAAAAAGCCAGCCAGCTGATCAGCCATGATGATTCATGGAACAAGTCTGTGGAATGAAAGCTCAATGCCTCCTCACAACCCACAAGGCCCCAAAGATCCATCAGAAACATGCTGTTATCAGACACTCCAGGATCTCCTCAGATGCTTCTATATTTGGACATTTTAATACTCTACATTATGTTATGGCTATAATAATGTAATGTCTAATGGGTCAGGTGTCTGAATTATAATATAATAAGTTAATAATAATAAATTAATACAATAAATTAATTAAATATAATAAACATAATTTCACTGAATCTGTATGAAGAGAATAGGTCAGAAAATTCCCCACAACTCAGGGTGGATAGAAATGCTGCTGTGAGCAGCTCATTTGTCATAGTCATAGTCTGACTGACATTGTTTCTCTGAACATAAACAAATGAATTCCTCCTCATCATCATTATAAAGACATTGAAGGAAACCCAGTGACGGTGTGTTATAACATGTGCAGGCCTCTTCCTGTCTCCTGGAGAGCAGGAATGGTGGGAACCTGGAAATCATGGTTGGTCAGTGGAAAATGAGACCATTGTTGTGTCAATCACTTTAGCATGAACAACATTTGTCAAGCTGCTGCATGACTCCAGGTTTTGTTCATCGGGGGACTTCATTTGGTACCAGAGTTAGACCAACACAGCGCCACAGAAATCTGTCACAAACTTCCATGTTTTAATTCAAATTACTTTCTTGCTGGCTCACACAGAAATATCTGCATAGTCTAATTTAACTGATGACTAAAGACTGAGGGGGAGGAAGCACTGGTGAGGAATAGTTGCTGACTTGTTTAAACCTGGATGCAGCAGAGTTCATAAACTGACTGGTTCTCACTGGGAGTTCCAGTCTGAACTGGAGCTGGTGACTGGTGACTAACTTCCACCAAGTTTTCTGATGTTTACTTTTTACAATTCTTTCTTTTCTGCATCTGAGCGCCACTTTGTCCTCAGTATGGAGGATGAAACACACCTCGCACTGAAGTATATAAATAAATATCATGGCAATTTCAAGGAATTTGGGTGCCCCAAGAAAACTTGAAGGACCCCCCCCCCAAAAAAAAATATATTGACAGAGCAGCTACTGCTTACAGTTGCATATGCTGCACACATAGTAATGTTTAACTTTGAACATTTATAAAAAGGAAACCACCACCATCCCATAACAACTAACATATAGGCCTAAAGAAAGTGCAAGCTGCACATTAGCAATAAATTAACAGTAAATATAATGTAGTCTCCTCTGAAGCTTGTGCCAGGCTGTCATTTTGTCATGATGCCATCTGAATATTCGTATATTCTTTTAAGGCAGTGTCACACTTCCCAAAAACAGCACAAGGGAAACAGAACACAGAGTCTGTGCTCATAAAGTATACCAGCCATGATCAAAGAACTATCTCCGCATTTTTCATGGTTCTTCTGTGACTTCTGTCTCTTTTGTGACTCTCCAAGGTGGATCCTCAAAATTTTAGAGGAAATTCAGCATCTGTGACTTGCACTGGTCCTTCTCTGACAATTTGACAGCACACTCTGTCAGTTAGGACTCTTGGCCACTGCGCAGGGTCATCAGCTATATTTAAAGAGCTTGTGGTACTTTGTGCAGTCTCTCCCATGTCTTCCTCGTTGTCCTCCTCATGAACGAGAGAACTTGATGGTACACCTGGGAAAGAGTTTTTACTTAAATAACACTTTTTTCATGTATTGAGTGCATCACTAGCTCTCTAAGACCTAGACATCACTGCAGGCCCCATATTCAGGAATCTGAAATGTCCATGGGCCAAGTAACTGGTATTTTCACAGTTTTGGGGGAAGTCCATACTTGTGGTTTGCACTGGTCTTTTTTTTTTTTTTTAACAATTTCACAGCACACTCTATCAGGTAAGACTCTGGATATCTGTGCAGGACATCAGCTTTAATTATAGATCTTGTGGTGCCTTGTAGTATAGAGGTGCTGGGACGTGGTGCAAACTCAGTTTGTGCTGATGTTGAGGCCATGGTACCACTGGCTGCAGTCTTTCCCATGTCTTCCTCATGAATGTGAGATGGAGTTGATGGTGCAGCTGGTAAAATAATTAAGTACATGTATCATATTTTCTTACGTACAGAGTGCATCACATAGACAATAGGGGCCCCATATTCAGAAATCTGAATGTCTACTGAAATGTACTCCAAAAAATATGTTTGACCATTTTATCAATGTAAGCATATTGGCAGAGGTCACTATTAACAACTCTGAGAGTTGTTAATATTCTTGCTTGTGTTGTTCTTACTCTCAAATGTAAGTTGCTTTGGATAAAAGCATCTGCTAAATGACTTTAGAATAGAATAGAATAGAATAGAATAGAATAGAATAGAATAGAATAGAAAGAAAAGGTGTGGTGGGAGTTAGCATTATCATATTTTATTCTGATTTGATATTTAGGAGTTCAGTTGCTTTCACAACTACCAATGACATCATCTTCATTCTGTAACCCCTGCCTCTTCTCCTCCCTCTATCCTTCTTTCTTTCCTCCCTCATAATTTATTAGGCAGATGCACCTGATGCTTAAATGACAGAGAACTGCTGGTGTACATAGATACCATGAATGTTCCAGAAAAGTTATAAAAATATCAAATATTACATCGTGTAGCCATGTTATCAGCTCATTTAAAAAACTGTTCTAGTTCATTATTGATTGTCAGACCTTTTCCTGTTAGCTACCTGCTGCCGGTAGCTAACAGGTTGTTTTTTCTTTCTTCTCCTTTTCTCTTATTTCTTTTCTGGCTTTCTGATGGATAACTCCACTTCATGAGCTGCAAGAAACACGGACCTGACTAGCTCACTACTATCAGGAACTGAACATGGACATGCAGATCATGTCTATATTGCGTCCGTCGGTCCATGACCAATTCTGGGCATCTACACGACGTGGAAAACACGTCTTCTATTTTAACACCTGACCCCACTTGTACGTCAGTGTGCAGTTTAACATCTGAACGTCAGACTCTGTAACGTTTTTTGAGGGACGTCTAACAGCTGCAGGAAATGAACACGAATGCCACATTTTTTCATTTAAGACAAATAATAAATAATATAAACTTGTTATCAACACCATTAATTGATTCAACATTATTTGTTAATGGTTTTTGTTTTTATTGAGAACATGATATTTTAATTTACGTTTTCACTTTTTCTTGTACTGATTTACCGCAGGTTGTGGTAATCATCTGGCTGTAACTGACATCAGTATGCTCTGCACCCTCTTTTTAAAGTCTGCGCCACATTCTTAAGCCTTCATGTTTTCACAATGCCCCCCGACTGAAGTTTACTATATGCGACATTAGCAGGCTGAGTTGAACACAACCGGTATCATTTGAACCAGATTAACTGGCTGAGCAGATCATCATAACTCAACCAGTCAACGGCTGTCCAGCGTTGCTAGCTTAACGACCTTGTCGCTAAATTTAACAAATTTTCAGACCCTCTAGTGACAAGTCTAACGACTTTTTCTGGTATTCTTGGAGGCTGTTGGAGACTGACGTGAATGAATGTAGTTTACTCTTCTCAATTCTCAAGGAGCAAGTGCTGCGCAGACCCTCCCCCGTCAAAAGGCACTAATACGAGGCTTGGTGCTCACGCAGCAGCAGCTGCATTCAGAGCAGACAACGTTCACGTTCAAATGAAGTGTACAAAGCTGCTGCTGGACGATCCTGCGCTGGCTTACCTTCAGAGTAATGTCTGTTAATGAAGAGTGTGGACAAAAATATTTAAAAAGTTACGTGAAATGTTGCAGATTTTTATTTTATTTTTTGCTGTTCTAAACATTTTTAGGTTATCTTTTCATCAATTTTTGAATTTTCCCCCCTACATCCCTCTCCACGGCAGCAGCCATTATGTACTAGGTTGATTATGCAAATTAGACGATGATGTCATTTAGCACCTTCCAGTGACTGTTAGGACAGCCTATAGCTACTTTTCTTACTAAGGAGTTTTAAACAGTGCGGTCGGCCTGCAGTTCTACGGCTGATGATTTAGCCGAAGCAGCAACTGTTCTCATTCCGATCTGCTCAGAAGTTGAAGGTGAGTTCAGTCAACTTTATTTAATGTGTAATTGGGTATTTATAGTGTCAGGTGTTTAGCTTTGTTGTCTTAAACTACTACAGCTGGCTACAGCTGTCATTCAGCTCTACCCATCAGCGTTGAAACTGAATTGGAATGAATCCTGAAAACGATCGACCAGCGTCCAAAAATACATTTACATGTCTGCATTTAACAGACGCAACAAAGCGACCTGGTGAGTCAGCAGTTACTCCCCGGTGGTTATGCTCACAGTCAAAACGTTGGCACCTGTGATTTAATCTACACTTTTAGGCTACTAGCCAGCTAGTCAGTTAATGTTTACTGTTGTTCCCGTGTGTTATTAAATCAGGTTCAAATCAAGAGTTCTGAAAAAATTGTTGAGACAAGTGTGAAAATGATTGCCAACTGTCTTGCTGCTATGATGCTGGAAAAAACAAAAAAAACAATGCCAAATGTCTACCACGACTATCTGACCATTTGCTGAGATGGTTTGTATTATACCATCATTGCTAGTGGATGCCACAGCAACATATTTTTGCCTTTTCCATATTTCTAATCATTTTGCTTTTTCTCTTCGTGCAGATGGAATCATGAAACGTAACAAGTCAGCAGCAGAAGACTTTATAAGGATGCACATATCTGAGCATCTGAAGTGGAGGTGGAGGATATACAGCCATCACTCAGGACTAACTGCTGCATTATAGTGGTTTGAACAGGTTTTGAGATAAAACCCAGTTTATTGCTTTTATCTTTATATTCTTTTGCTGACCTACAAACACATAAAAGTTGGGCTGTGTAATTTTTTCTTTTACAGCCACTGTTGACCGCCACTCTACCACCAGTGTCGACTTGTTCTGCTGTTTAATTAACACAAATAAGATTGAAACTGAGTGTTGATTGAATTGTGATTTTTATTAGTTTTTTCAGTGTGTGTGTAACTGGAGTCCCCGGTGTTTCCAGAGGGTGGAAAACCATTTTTCCTGGATCTTTTCAGCTTAACAGCAGGTTTGAAAAGGGAATTATACCATGTATGTGTTATGCTCCTAGTAAAGTGTTGTTTATTCAGTTCAGTGTGATAGGCTTAGAGCAATCTGGGAGCAGTGCATGCTGGGAAACCAGGAAGGGGAGTTAGCACTCCAGCTCCTGTTGTGTGAGCACCTATAGCTGTCAGCTCCTCAGTTCGCAATATTCTTTCTTCTCTTGCTCAAGCAATATCTGTGAATAGTGTTTATTTCGTACCATTAAAGTTATCAAGAGTTTGAGCTTGTGTGTCTGTTCAGGCTGCCGAGATGTTTACTGTGCTACCAGGATAAATTAGCTTCACGCTTTTGTTGCTACTTGCTAACTCATTAGCTTACATTATTGTTATAATAGCTACGTAGCTTACCTAGCTAACCTATGTTGTTGCTTCGACGCCGTGTTTATTAGTTTAGTAATCCAGATATTTATGTACTGTGTTGCAGTTTCACAAGTTCTCAGTAAACTTCATGGAAATGAATCAACCAAGTCCTGAGATTTCTGAGAGTGTTTAAGCTGGTGAACATAGTCCATGACAGTATGCGTTTACAGTTATGTGCCGCTGAGGCGATCAAACTAATGTATCAATAAAGTTATTTTGTTATGTTATTTCTTAGTCATGTTTTTTTCACACTGTCATTGCTAGTGTCCACTGCCTCTACAGTACAACACCTTGACAAGCCAGAAGCAGCAGCAGTGGGAGGCCGAAGGACAGTGATTTCCCACATGTTCCTCGTAACCTAAAATGGGGAACTAATATTATATCTTAATCTTTAGTGATCTTATTTTTATTTTAATGACCTTACGATAGAATTTGTCACTTTAGGATGAATATTGCACAGAACTCAGAAGCAGCAAAAAAAAAAAACGTCTAAAATAAGTTCATACAGTATGTGACATAGAAAAGACGCCCACAACAACCACATATTGACTACAATTAGCCCCAATGCAGACGTCCCATGGACGTCAATACTAGACATTATTTACACTTTGGAAAAAAAGACGTCTTCTGGCATAACAGTCTGCATGTTGTGGGGACCAAAAGTCCAGTATGACTTGGTGAAGACGTCGTTTAGACGTCACCTCGAGCAGTGGGAAGAGGAGGGGGCCCCATTGAGGACTCAAGTAACGGTGCCGTTGCACTTTCCTGCTCTGACCATCACAGAGTTTAAACGGGTCATCACACAGTTTGTTGTTGCATTCAGTTCATAACCAGTTATGGTCTGGGGGGCTCCAGGCCAGCTCGAGCCCTAATTGTGATGAGCCTAATAGAGATGTGTAATTAAATATATGAATTAATTCATTTTTATATATTACTTGTTAATGGCTTGTCTGTCTGGTTCTGCTTCCTCTCCTTTTTTTTATTGTCAAATGCCTGACTACCATTTCCTGCAGTAAATAAGCACCCAAACAACACAAGTGATGCCTTGTACCACATGCACACCATACTACACCCCTACGCTTGACAAGAGGGCATTTTTTTCTTTGTCTGTGATATACGCCGTCACTCAACCCCATCATTACCTCTGACTGTAATAGGCACCTCTGTTCCCAATCAAGCTTTTACTTTCTGTAGATAAAAAAAAAATAATAATAATAAATTGTAGTAGACACATTTATGCCTTGCACACATGCAGTCATGTCTGCCCTGTCATCTACGCTGGCTGCTGGCCCTGCTCACCCAGCTTGTTCAAGCCCCAGTCTGCTCCAGTAGGTGGTCTGTCATCCGCTAGCATTCAGACTCCTGATCTTCTCCAGAAAAGAAAGGTGAAGGGAAAAAAAGGGCAAAGTGAAGGTTTTATGTCTTGCAGCTTTGTCTCGATCATATCTTCCTAACGTCACTTTCCTTCTCTCTGTCCTGTCCCTGTGTTAAATGTTTACACAAGCTTTCTATCTTTTCTAAGGAAGATTATGCTGTTTGAAAATGTGCAGAGGACTAGAGAGAAAACAAAGTGAGCCCAGTGATCACTTTAGACAAGGAGGAAATGGGAGCCAAATCAGCCTGCAATTGTTCCTCAGTTCTGTCCCCTGGTTGTCTTTGTTGCTTTCTGCCTGCCTCTCAAACATGCCGCCACATGCATACAAAAACTTATGATGTGTTTTTCAAGATTTCTCAACCTTTTATACCAGTAAATGTCATTTACAGACAGGGTCAGATTTAGTGGGTAAGACATGCTGCCTAAACCTTCAGATTGTTTACCCAACTGATGTCAGATCAGCTTTTCTGTAGTCCTTGAAAATTTGGTGAAACAAGCTAATAATATCCAACTTGACAGAAAAGTGTTTTTCCATAGCACTAGACGCTGCTGTTTCACTTGAGCTGATACAATGACGTTTAATTATGTTTAATTTACTCTGTGATGGTTTAAACTGCAGGATTTCACCTGACAGCAGAAAACAAGCAAATGCTGAACCTTGTTAATGTGGCTGCTTGTAGGAAGAAGTTAGGGAAGGATTAACCTGCTGACTTTACTGCAGTCTGTACCTGTTTAACACCAGGTTTTAGGCCAGTTCTCTACTTACTCGCAGGAATCTTCACTTCTTTCCACTCTCTCAATCATTTGATTAAAGCCAGGAGTGAAAACTCATATGGCTTTAGAATATATATGCCATATATCAGTGCTGCAAGTTTTATCTAATCTGGCTTGTTGAAAGACTCTTGCTTCTTGTTTTTGCATTTTCCAAACTGACAGTTTCATCTACAGGAAGTATGAAATCATGACACACGAGGAAAGGCTGAAGAAATTATGTTTCCTCTTGAAAAGTTTATACAAAGTACAAAGTTTTACAAATTCAGTCAGAAGCTGGGTGAGTTTCTTCCACAGATGAGCTCAGGCTAAATCCTGGAGCTGTTGAATCATATATCAGGAACCCTGTAGGAACTGCTGCAGAATGCCTTGTGACATAAATTCAATAAAGCCCCAAACGGTCCGCCTGGTGAAACATAACTCACACTCTTCCTCTTCCTCCCCTACACTCTAAGCTTTTTATGCATCTGTGTCTCTTTTTATTTTACTTCAATTTCCTGCTGTTATTTGTGATTATATATTTTCTTCTGTTCCCAGAACGAATCTGACTGAAGGAAGAAGACAAATCTTTCAGCATCCCCTGGATGAGCTACTGGACTGGCTTCACACTGACTCATTTTAATGTTGTTTCTGTCCATCCGTTCGTCCGTCCGTCCGTCCGTCCGTCCGTCCATCCATCCATCCATCCATCCATCCATCCATCCATCCATCCATCCATCCATCCAGTCCCGCAAGGGATATTTCTTTTACATCAGCAGTCAGAGTAACATAAACAACAAATATATGAAAAGTGTAAACAGATAAAAAAACAAACTTAATAAACACAATATAACGAAGAGAAGTGCTCATGTGAAGGTCTCATTAAGAAAACATTAAGAAAACACTGTCGTTTTGAGGATATTTACCATTTATGACCATGTGGTATGTCACAGTTATTGTAGTTTCATCTTCTGCTACCTGGTATCTATTCGGGGGCAGAAGACAAATATCAAATTGTGTTCACCAGGATAATGAGCAAATGTTTTACCATAAAGTGATGCGAAAGGTCTCAGAAACTGTATCAAAAATATCACGTTGGATTCTATAGAGTTAAAGGGTTAAAGGTCAAAGATTGCAAATGTCAAATCTTTAAATGTCCATTTATCACCTGATCAAATCACACGAAGAGCCCAGACAAGTTTAAAAATAAGTCTGGAGCATTTTTAACATTTCATTTTCCCAGGATTCAGGTCATGGCAGGAAAACACAATGACCATGAGACAATATACAAAAAAGCTTCTGTTTATTTGGCTGCTGCATTGAATATTAGTTCTGCCAAATAAACATAAATAAGCACACAGTAAGGTCTGCGGAGGGGGCAAGAAATGTTTGCTAAGTGAGTCCAGTTTCACTTTCGATAAACACTGGTCAACAGGATCTGTACACACACATGAATTTTTACATTGTACAGATGAGTTAAAAAAAAACAAACAAAACATGCGCAAAATAAACTAACCCAGCATATTTAGGGGAACATTATAAGGATACGTACTGCTGGTGGTTTAACATAAAATGAACTTATGACCCATGTGCTGAAAAGAGACATGGACATGTGAATGTGTTATTCTGAAGTCTTTAGCAAGCTACAACATCTTCTTGAGGAACATGGGATGGGAGGGTCATGGCCCTTCACGGTTCAGTGTAGGGAAATCTAGCTTAGGCTCACCTTCTGGAGGGAAGTTCGCTTCTCTCTGGATTTACATCCTGGGACCCCTCTCTTTTCCCGCTCTCTCTCACACACGTAGGGACTTTGGAGTTGTGCATGTCATGCTGGGTGGAGTGGAGAGGGCCATCTAAGTGGCACTGGCTGCACCCTGTGGTGACGCTGAGACATCAAAACACAATAAACAAAACACACAAACAACTTCTGGGGGGATAGCCAGTGCCTGGCGAGGTTGGCAGCTGCCAATCCTGGTCCGCCGAGGCCTGTGCTGGCTGGGCCTTCCTCTGGGTCCGGGGTCGTCATCGTGGTGGGGTGGCTCGTGTTTGTGCCGCTCATCACCTGGCGTGGTCACATTTGCAGGATCACACTCGTCTGTGATCACTCCTCATTCCTCCTCCTGCGCATGCTGACACACTCACTGAGACATTCAGTGGGTTTATACATGGAGATGCTGTTCTTTGTGTGTGTGTGTGTGTGTGTGTGTGTGTTTCTGGTACTTTGCTTGTTGTGATACATGTTGTTGCTATCTTGGTTGTTTTTGTAGGAACTCCTGATGATGAATATTTTGTAAATATTGGTAAAGAGATATCTAACTCCACTGGAGCTCCAGCAAATGCTGATGTGGTCAAAAAC
>JBAFTA010000014.1:30333940-30348156 GCA_036919975.1 Melanotaenia parkinsoni
CCTGTTGTCATGGCAACATCGGGTGGCGGGGTCCAGGCAGCTCGGACCCAATGGATGCCGCTTGCGGCTTTAATTATATTTGTTGTTGTAAATTGAAAGGTAGAATTTAGTCTCAGTTTGCTAAACACAGTAAATGTAAGTTGTTTCTTTAGTAGAAATGCAGGACAGTAACATCTAGCCCAGTCATCAGCTATGTTCTTTACTAGCATCTATCACAGCTGACAAAGTGCTGTACATTAAGATGCTAGCATGAAACATTTGCTGTAGCTCTGACTTGCACTGATGTGGTAAGCTAATTTAGTTTCACAGTGGACAGACTGGACAGTAGTTCCAGTTTTCTGTAGTTTAGAATGTTGCTGACTTTGGACATTTTTCATCCTTTTTATTTTCTGAATAATTTTGTCAGGTTTTCTACATCATATCAAAGCTTTAACATATGTAATGCAGCATGTAAATATGTTATGTGACAACTGCTGGTGATAAACACAGATATTAACAGATTTGATTGATTTAATTAAATATTTAAGTAAATCATTTTTGTAACACATCACTGGATTTACTCAAATCATTTCAGCTCTAAGGGTATGATGTTTATTTAACTTTAGACCGAACCGGTGCACTTTAAAACTGACCACATGCACGGGCACACATGAAACAAGCGTGTCAAACGGCACCCACGAGTGAAAACATCAATTAAGAATCAAGAATCTTTATTGTCATTGTGCAAGGCACAACGACATTTTGTTTCAGAAGTTCTCGGCTTAAAAGGCACACTGTAACATTGAGAGGAGCCATTTCTGCACTGCAAGCAGACAAAACAGTATTTGGTGGCAGAGAAGCAAAAGGCCAGTTGTTTAGAGACTATCAGCCTGGAAAATGCTTTCACTTGCATTTGCGTTTCAATTCAAAACAGTAGAAAAAGTAATAGAAAATGTCCCTGGCCAAAACTGAACAGACCTAAAGTTTCAGTGACATTTGTAGTACTTTGTTTATTTATTATGAGTGTACAACGTTGAAGTCCCACCCTGTATATGACATGTAGACCATTCTCAGCTTTTTTCACCGATCACGTGACCTACACATCAGTGATGTTCATGGGTGACAAAAACATAAACAAAACAGGCAAACATCCACCACCCCGGCTGCTAGAGCTAGCTTTTTACATAAAAAAACATAATGGTACGTTTATGCTGCGCCTCTGGATATTTCAATCAACATTCCAAGGATGGGATTTCATATGTTGTAGCTATGCAGTGAGCACTTGTCTGTGGTAAGTTTCTCTAAATATTTTGTTTTGCAGGCTTTTCAAGTATAATTTTGAATATATTTTTCCATGAAAACGTTAAGACAATGTCTTACTAAAAGGCTACAAACCGCTGTGGTTTAATTATTTTGCCCCCCAGAACCAGACACTCGGTCTGTTGTTGACCTACTAGACAAGATGGTCACATGATTGAGGCAGATTTTGTCTTCCTTTAAGGAAAAAATGTGACAACCCCATAAACCCAGCCTATGTCCTCAATCTTAGTGTTTGTCTGCACTCCAGAGAAAATAAAGCAAAAGGAAGACCTGGAAAGTTGACTAGGTAGTTGTAAATGTCATGGTAAGCTAAAGTGGGTATAAAATCTCTGTCAGTTGGCAGTTTTGGAGGTTTGTACATCAAGATTTGGGAAAATCATACAGGTCTTAAGCACCAACAGGTTCACATTTTCTCAAAATATCCCTATCTGACCACATACATGTAAGTGCTGACTGGCTGGCTAAAGTCTGCTAGTGCTGTCCTAAATAAGAAACAGTTAACAGGAAGTTAACAATCTCTCAATAGTGTATAGCTATTATTACATAGCTTATCTTCTCAGCACACGTTTTTGAGGTGCCTTGAATGCATCGTGATTATCTTTTGGTGTTGTGTTAGGCCTGGTACACAAATTAAGATTATCGGGCTGTTTTTGTCCCAATTTTGCCCCTTCCTGACCAAAGATAGCAAACGGCCGATTATCATGAGTCTTATGAGATTGTCCTATAAAATTATCCTGTGGTCTAAGGTGTGTTAGAAGCAAACTCACCCCGATAATTGGCTCCGAAATGGGTCTTGGTCGACAGTCAGAAGCATTAAACGTGTTCAAAATCTTGACGTGTGTGACAAAAGCCGACGACTACTGAGTTGTGTCTCTGACTCAATCGCCCTGAACTGTAAAGGGAACAATGGAAACTGGAGTGGTGTGGTGTCGGCTAAGGTAGGACTAAGTGGGTACTAGTGGGAAAGGGCCATTAATGTAAGACTTCTTGCTTAAAGTGAAAAAACTTTGTAAAAGCAAATAGCCTACAAAAAATGATCAAAATCACTAACCAAAGTGATTTTTAAATTTATTGAAAGCCTTTTTTCTTACATGGCAAAAACATTTTTAAAAAAGACTTCGTGACCAGCTAGGTCTTCAGCAGAGTGAGTGTCTGCCGTGACTCACACTTGTGTTAAATCTCACAAATAAGCTAATCTCATGTGTATGCTAAAGGGCCTTTTATGCTCCCTTACGCATGTAAATAGCGAGATCCATTTTAAACGATCATATACTGCTGCGCTCATACCTTTTCATTACCATGGTTGTTAAGCCAGTTCCTCCGCTAGTGGGCAGTTCTAAGTTCAGAGTTCATTTTCGCGAGCCGATGTCAGACACCATATGGTAGTTGTAACGTATTGTTAAAAAGTTGTTGTCACTTGCCAAACACCACCTAACAATCGCATATAGTCATTCTTCAAAAGTTTGCACAGTTTCTACCGTTATGGTCGTCTTTATTCTTCTTCTGCTCCTCACACCCTTCCTGATCTACCTTTTCTTGGTAGATGGAGGGGTACCATAAATAATAAATAAAGGAATGAAAAGACAAAAGCAGAAAAAATGGGGAGGGGGGATATCATAAATAATAAACTGAAGACAAAAAAATTTATATCCACAACTCTGATTATACCCAATTTTAGATAGACCACATAAGAGTTCTTAAACTTTTTAAATATGAAGTACAACATTTCACAAAAGTCACAGAAAAGGAGAACAGTCCTCTTCATTCAGTCCAGGGTATGTTGTTGCTTTTAACTGTACAATTCAAATAGTCTCCTGTTGTAGCAGTTTTTTTAGACAATCTCCTCCTCTGATGTCCCTCTCAATGACACACAATGACACACGACTTTTAAAGAATTCTGATCATCATGTCCCATTTCCATACAATGTGATGCCATTCTCATCTGATGCTTTAGATGTCTCATATCCTTAAAGAGATTGGTTTTCACCACATTTTCACAATGATTACAGCTTATACATTAAAAAGTTCCACAAGGTTCAGAGTGGCATCGATTAGAAAAGGGCCTTATTACTGGCTGGACAATCTCTGTATGATCATGAAATGACTGCAATGACCATGAAAATACTTGTGAAATTGGAGGAGATGAAGTGCAGGGATCCTCTGTCTAGATCTGGCACCCAAAAACCACCAATTAGAGCATTCATGGATGACCTCACTGTTACTGCAACCTTAGTGCCCGGATGCAGGTGGTCTCTTTAAGACCTCGAACAGTTCATCCTTTGGACAAGAATGAGCTTCAAGCTGGAGAAGTCCAGGTCCCTGGTCTTAAGGAAAGAAAGGATTACCAGTCAATTCTGCTTCAAGCTGGGAAACACTAGAATTCAATCAGTTTTAGAAAAGCCAATGAAGAGCCTGGGAAAGCTTTTCACTGAAGACCTGAGGGACACTGCTGCACTGCAAGGCACCAGTGGTGACCTTGACACATGGCTCTCAGCAGTGGACAAGACAGAACTTGAATCTGGGCAAATTCAAGGCCTGGATTTGCTATCATGGCATTCTCCCTCATCTCCTCCCACCACTGCTACAAAGTCTCTACAAAGTCCCAATCACCACCATGAAGAGCTTTGAGCAGATGGTCTGCCGAGTCTTGAGTAAGTGGCTTAAGTAGCATTGCTGTCTTTGTAAGCAACATCTTCCCCTCAGCGGCCTGGGCAACGAATTCATGTATACCTGAGCCAGAGAAGTCCTCCTCTACCAAAACTTACACAGCACAGCGTGGCTTCTCTTCTCCATCTCATGTTGTTCCATGAATCACAATGGCTGTCGGTGTTCAGTTGATCAGCTTTTAATTATTGTTCAGCATTGCATTAATTGTTCAGCAGATAAGAGGAAAATAGCAGTTCAAAATTTATGTTCAAATAAACTTCAATCAATCAATCAGTGGTTCACATCGTCACATATTTTCCCCCAAAGTATTGTTTTTGCTTTTCTAACGAAGTAGTTGCCAGGTGGTAGAAAAGATTTATACTTCAGAGATGCAGGTCTAGAAAAGGTCTAGACCCTTCTCTAAGGTCTTGATTTTATGTAATATTGAACTCATCATTACAACTAAAGCAGTTGTTTACTTCTGTGATGCTGCTGTAGGACTTTTATCACTGCTGCACAAACACTCACACTTCTATGATAGAAGGAAAAAGCTGTTTTTATCCAGATCATCAGTTTTATCAGAGTTTCTTCATCAATGTCGGCTGTTTAGCTTCAGTCATCACATCTGCTGGTTTTATGACAGACATTTTCACCGTGGAGATGGTTGGTGAAATGATGCTGTATGAATTCTGTGTCAAGAACATGGTAGAGATGATACAGATCAACATATAGAAGTACATTACATGCTGCCTTTACTGACTCTTGGATATCTGACATTTACCCAAGGGAAGGTCAGTCACCATTAAATATTTGTTTATACGTCCAGTATAATTGCAGGGGTGTGCATGTAATTCCTGGAGCTCAGGAGGAATAGGCAAGGCAAGGTAAGGCTAAATTATTTGGATAGCACAGTTCAGTGACGGAGTGATTCAAAGAGCTTTACAGAAAAAAAGAGGCATAATTTAACATTAAAAACAAAAGAGAAAGAAAAAAAGAACATTAGTTGAAAACAATAGTAAAACATGATCAAGTTTAAAATGTCAAGTTTAAAAGAAAGGGCAGATTTAGACTTTTAAATAAAACATATTCAAATGTAGGAGACAAAAGGTGGGTCTTTGACTTGGATTTAAATAAACTAAGTGTTTCAGCTGATCTGAGGCTTCCACACATTTGGTGCATAGAATCTCAATGCAGCTACTTCATGTCTGGTTCTGACTCAGGGAACTGATATGAGACCAGATCTAGATGACCTGAGGGTTCTGGTATCACACTGGGTCAAGAGTTCACTGATGTGGTTTGGTCCTTAACCATTCAGAACTTTCTAGACCAGCAGCAGAACTGTAAAGTCTATCCTCTGATGGACAGGCAGCCAGTGTAAAGACCTCAGAGCTGGACTGATGTGATCCACTTTCTTGGCCTTAGTGAGGACTCGAGCAGCTGAGTTCTGAGTAAGCTGCAAATGTCTAATTGATTTTTTAGGTAAACCTGTGAAAACACTGTAACAGAAATCAAGCCAACTCAAGATGAAAGCATGTTGGTTTTTCCAGGTCTTGCTGTGACATTTTCACCCTTGATGTGTTGTTGTGTGCCTGTCTTTGCACTGAGTGCATAGGGATGACACAGGAACCAAAAAGGTTGGAGATGAACAGCTTTACCCCTGACTTGTTTAAATTTAATCTGTTTGCCCAGCCTTTAGCTGTCCCTGTGGCCTTTTCCTGACCAGTTATCAGTCCTCACCTCGCAGTCCTGGGATAGATGGTGGTCCAATAAAGATCTGGATCCTCCGACAGTGGAGCAAATCTGTCCTTCAGTTTCACATTCAGATTCTTTGGAGGTTTGTTGTCAACCTTCCCAGTCTTGGTTGTCCAGTCCTGTTTTCCTCCCATGTAAAGGGGTAGAAGAGGTCCTTTGTTTAGTAGGGAGCTCGAGGTACGTCAGTCTAATCCCAGACTTCAGTTCCCTGAAGTTCCCAAACTTACGACCAGGTAAGATTCATATGTGAGTTTTTACGTGAGTTCCTTTGCCAGGAAAAGCAATGATATTCCTGGGTCAATTTGACCAAGTGCATGTTTAATTATCCAAAAGATGTCCGAAACCAAAAGAATCCTAACAAGCATTGTTAATATCTCATTACTAACTCCAACTATTCTATCAATATTTTGTGCAATGGTGTACCTTACCTTTTACAGGTAATGGTTCAATTAGGATAATTCATGAAAAAAAATACATGTTCAAACTAAATGTCTTTTGTCCAGCTCCTTCCACTTCTCCCCCAAAACACGCCTCCCTTCTAGATGAGTCATTTCCAAAATGATTGTCTGTATTGTCACTTGAGTCATTGCCATCCTAGTGGACCCTGGCACTGTCTTTATTATGTTTTCTGCAGACAGTTTTGCCTAATGCATATTTGGGGATGAAAACCACTGTGTGAAGGAGGGGTAATGTTGGTATGACTCCCAGGCAGGGAATCCTTTATATGTTTGGCCCATGCCCTGTTGAGTGTCCACTGAATGTGGGTAGAGTTTTCCCACAAGAACATAAATGGTTACCGTCAAAAGTTATAACACATGTGTGTCGGTGTGTGTGTGTGTGTGATTGAGGTGAACTATGTCTCACAATTGCAAAGAAAGAAAGAATGACATTTCTGACACCCTTTCACCTCCAGTTTGACTGCTGGGTCAAATTGACCCATGTGATATCAACATGCAGGGGGTGGTTGCAAATATGTGAGATGAACCATTTTCATTTTATATGTTGATAACACTAAATAAGCAAAGCAGAAGAAGCTTCATATTGAAAAAAATACTTTTAACTATTTTTTAGATCTTCAAACTTTAAAACGGGCCACTTTGACCTGTAACATAACAGGAGGGTTAAGTTAAACCTCACAACTGAAGAAGGATTATCATGACTGTATGTACAGTATGTTTCTTATATGTGTGTGCATTGTGTGAGAATAGGCATGAGTTATTGGAGTACAGAACTGTATACATGCACGTGTGGAATCAAGCCTGTAATAAAAAGTTACTCTCTTACAGCAGGAAGATCCTTCTATTATCAGAATTCAGAAAGCAACAAATAGAAGGTATAACGATGAGGAAGTAGAATTGTGTAGGACCTGAGTCTATGTGTGCGCTTAAGCAGAGGGTTAGAAAAAAATCTGAAGGAGACACAAATAAACAAGTTGAGGACAGCTTGTCAAGACTGATAATTAAAGGAAAAAAAGACAGAAAGGGAGACAAACAGGGTGGGAAACAGAGAGAGACATGGTCTGAAAGAGGCGGAATGAAATCTTGAAGGATTCAAGAGGTAGGAGACAGACAGAAAGAGAGGAAGGGAGAGAGGGATGGAAGAGAAGATGAAAGATTAAGTAGCATGGAGGAATGTTAAGTGTAGCTTAAGCGTGTGTACAGAGAGAAGGATTTATGGGCAGTTCATGCTCCAGGCTAAATAGCTTCAGAATTATTAAACAACTTCAATTAAAGTAATATAAGAGAGTGTGGGTGGGTGTGGGAGCCTCACACACACCCACCACTCTGATTTATGAATACTCTCTTTTCTTCTTCTCTCCCTCCTTCAGTCCATTCATCTTAACCTCTTTAAGTGGGACAAAAATATGTCAGAAGGCATCAAACCTTCAAACATGAGACTGCTGGTTTGAATCCCGTCCCTCACAAGCTTTCCTGCCTTCATTTACATTCTACTTGCATTGCCTCTATTTCTACTTAATGTCAACCAACGGTTACAGTCAGGAATAAATAATTACTTCTGATAATAAGTGTTTTATTTCAGACACTCTAACAAACCACAAAATTGGGTGCTGACTCAAATTAGTGCTAATCAAAGGTTCACATTAAATAAAAATATACGCAGACTGATGTTTTATAGTCACGAGTCACAGTCTCGTCAAAAAACAACTATGTAAAAACTACTTATCTTATAAACCTTCTGAAGCCCAGGTTCAGACTACTACACATTACACAAACATGTCTATCCTATGTGCTGGGTCTGGCTTTATCAAAACAAAGGAGGCATGGATCATTCTGAGTGAAATTGCTAATAAAAATAATAAAAAGTTATTAATAAAGTGCTAATTTTTCATGCATTTGGGTCAGTCTGCAAAGTGAAACAGTGTCCATTGGTGGTCTCTTAACAAGGACAGGTGTCAGTCACAGAATGACCCATGGTGACATCAGCGTAATTGTACTAGATCACATGATTAAAATGAGGATCAATCATAGATGTCAGCCAATCACAACCAGAATTACGTGGAGATTTACCCCTCGTAGTTCAGATTTACATAAAGTATTTACTTCAGTTCCATGTTCCTGCACGGATCCACCGGTTTGAAGACAAGGCAACAGAATAGTGTAGTTAAAATAAAATAAAATCAACAACAAGGTTAATCTGGAATCCGATCCATCAAGCATCCAGTATCTCATGGCCTCCGCCTTCATTGTCTTGATTAATTTCTGTGAAGAGTGTTTTTCCTCTTTGGAACAGGTTTTATTTCACATTAGCAGATTCCTTGGGACAAGTCAGGGGTGCAGAACTTGTCTCCCAGCAGACTCCCCCCCACCCCATGGCCATTTACACCATCCAGACATTTCCTTATGTTCTAAAATTGTCATGAAAGGTGATATGACCATAAATACTCCCTGAGGAAATTTTAAAAGCCTTGTTTTCAGACCGTGGGATTTGTACCATGTCACCATAAACACCCAGCCCAGATCTCAGTCAAGATGGCCCACAACTGAAAGCAAGTTAGAACAAAACACTACCTCTTTACTGTCTTTATTTGTATATTATTAACAATGCACATATGCTATTTCTCCGCCTATACAGTTAACTATATAACTATATCCGCCTAACTTATACAGTTTACTATATAAATCCACAGTACACTGAACATTTTAAGACCATTATTTGGATGTTGGGATCAAAGGTTACAGACAGGTGTAAAGTTGTCATAAATCCAAATGTATTTAGGAAGTACTGAGTCATGCTGAAGAGTTGACATCAAGCAATGTCAGATACCAGTCAGTAAAGAACTTTCAACTGCTTCATGTATTTTATGATTAATGAACCCTTTTGGCCCAAGACTCTGGCCTGTTTATATGTGAACTTAATTTGTACCAACTTGGTATGTGATGGAGCATGTTCCAGACTTCCTGTTAGTCTGTTAATAGCCAGTAATGGCATCTGCCAATTGCTTGTCCAATCCAGGGACACTTTTCTGTCCAAGGTTTGAACAATGTTGGCTGACGGATCAAAGCATTTCTGGAGTAATGCCACCAAGACTAATTGGTATCGTCAGTATCTAAGTCCCAGCTGGGATCAAACAGTGCTGACGGGAGAGGCCTGATAACCAAGATAAAGCAGCTAAATACAGGGCTGCAGCATAAAACCCAATGATATGGTATTTAGAGATTCAATTTCTTCATATTGGCATGAATAATAGCATGAAAAGATGGTATGGACTAATCTATGGCTGATCATTTGTGATTTATATCTGGGGGAATATTACTGCCACAGCTGATTACTGTGAAACAGAGTGACGGACAGAAACACAGACCAGACATTTGCATGATTTCCACTCAGACTACACGTCCAGCTCACATTAAAGTGAGAGTTGATTCGATTGCTTGTGTTTTTATTGCTGTATTTGTTTCACTTATGAGCTGTGTTTCTTTATGTTTATTATTAGTTTACATAACATTGGTCAGCCTTGTTGCTTTTGAAATGCTCTATAGATGCTATGCTATGACTGCAAACAGCACATGATCAGTCGTTTGAGTTTTTCAAATTAGATTTTTATCGCCACAGATAACTAAATTTTTGTTGGCGCATCAACATTGTGCATCAATGATACAAAAGTGCAATACAAGGCAATATTCAGTGCCGTCACTGCAGCTTCCAGAGGGCATGTCCAGCCAAAGCTCTACATGTGGAGATATAAGGAAAAGTATTAGGGGCCGTTTGAGACATTATTTAGAATTACCCTCTCACAGACACATGTGAAATTTAAATCATTCACACACTATACTAAAACTGCCTCTTATATACTATACTGAAATGCTCTCACATACTATACTGAAATCTCCTCTTATATACTATACTGAAATACTCTTAAACTCTATACTGAAATCATTCACACACTATAGTGAAACTTCTGAAATCGCAATTCACTGGTATGTATGAAAGGAATTCTACTAGTGTGTGTGAGAGTGGATTTCACTTGAAAAGGAAGTCATTTCAGTTGAAACGGAAGTCACGTAGGAGCGCATTCTCAAAACAAACCGAAGAAGAAGAAGTTGGAGAACATTGTGACAGATGTTTTGCGAAGACTTATGCTGTATTAATATTTGTTCATTTGCCTGGAAGTAATCTCAGTGAAGCAGCTGGCATCTTCAACACTATTCTGGCCTCTGCAGACTATTAAGGGTTAACGGGACATCAGCCGGACAACAGACAGTAGTCAGTCTGAATGGGGACATGCTAACTAGCCACCTAGCATAACTCGGCCATTGGTATATACAGTGCTGTGAAACGAAGACCTGCACAGGACTGTGAGTCATGTCCTGGAGAATACTCCAAACGCAGATGAAGAGTATGTTGTCCAGTATCGTCCAGAGTTTTACTTCCCTGTGTAGTGCACTTCACATTTTGATATCATTCGTGACATGTGTCTGAAACCAGATTAAATTAGGCTGCTTTTAGTGGCAGTGAAGGACATTGGTCATGTGACTGTAGTTCATCGCTTCATTCCCACTGTCTTTTGCTGTCATGTAGTAACTATACAAACTCTCCTGCATTGTGTTGTAATGAGTGACTCATGGAAGGTCATTGTTTGGTATCTCCTTGCCATTTATTTCAGCATTGATCGACAATAGAAAACATCCAAGCTAGAAACAAAAAGGAAAAGATTAGCTAGTCACATGTCAAGGTAGTAGAAGAAAAAGAACTTATATAATTGAGATAAGAAGACAAAATGAAAATGTATATGGATGTTTTGGACAAGAATGTGTATCAGCTTTTCGCCAACAGGAGAAGTTGAAAAACACATGAACACGCTACCAAAAATCACCTGATCAAAAAACTAAATAAACCAAATGAAGAGAAAAATATAAACAAACACAAATAATGAATAGGTTAAAAAAAAACTGTCACAGCGCATTACAATAAAAATTATACCACACGGGGAATACATCTTAGCTACAGAGTTGGCACACCAAAAAAATACAGAATCAGGGACTGAAATCAGAGCTACGTAACTCAGTCGCAGGAATATTAAAAACCAGCCAAACTACCACAAAGCAGCATCACAAGGGAAGAACAAAAAGCAATAGATTCACTTAAAAAAGACACAACCATCACCAACAAAGGACAAACAGTCATTCTGAACTCATATGGATGGAGGCAATGTTAGGAGACACCACCACATACTCAAGTTACTCAAAATGATGCCACAAAAGACAAGAAAAAGAGAACAAAATCCTTACTAAAACCAATATTAGATGCCAAACAAATAATACGGGACGCATACAATCATTTATATTCCCACAGCAAACATCACTGGGACACCAAAGTACACAAGGACACCCCCTGCCGACCTGTAGTAGACAACATAGGATCAATAACTTACAAGCTCTCAAAAGTTCTGGTAGAAATAATAAAACCCCTGAACAGACAACCACTGCAAAAATTCAAAACAACTGGCACAAGAACTCAACAACATGAAAGTTAAAGCAGACAAAATACTCATCTTACACGATGTAGTACCATTATTCACAAAAACCTCGTCAACGTCACGTTACACATCATACAGGAACGCCTTCGGAAAGAGACAGGACACATAACCACACTCCTACAGTTGGTTGCAAACTCCATATATTTTAAATTCAAAAACAAAATCTACAGACAAAAAGAAAGCTTCGCAACGGGAGATCTGCTTTCAGCAATAATGAGTCTTTTTCATGGAGGACCTGGAAGAAAAAGGCAGCCATACAACACCCACTGCAGACCCACTGTTTGGAAGAGATACGTGGAAGATATGTTGGAAAAATAAATAACATAGACATCTCTGGGAACATCAGATTCACACACAAAGAAGAAACAAATAAGATAACAACCTTTCTGGACATGAAAATCCTACACAAGGCCGGTTCACTTCCACAGACAGTACGGCTCATTTGGAGAAGAACATGTTGAAACATACCCGGACCAAAGAAGTAAACTGTGGTCCACTTAACAACAGGGGGTCTCCTGGTTCAGTTCTCTTCCAGTGTGAAAGCAAATGATGTATCCAGTGACGCAAAGAGAGGAAGTGATGTAGCTCAGCAAGGTGGATATCTGGCTGCCTCTCCAGCTCATACTGGACAGGTTTCGGTGAAAACTGGATCAGGATTGAACACCAAAGTAAAACCAGAAAGCAAACTGCAGAAGTTGAAAGTTGCATAATTGTGTACTTGTGGTAAACAAGACGTTTCCAGTCCTGGGTTTTCTTCTTATTTCTTCTTAGTTAGTACTCATTTTGGGGAATATCGCTCCCTAGTGAGCAGCTGGAACTGTGTGACGTTGTCCAGGTGGTTTGGTATGCTTCAGTAAAGCATAGCAGAAAAGCATACCAAACCAAATTTCTCTGAATTCCAGCTCAATCGAAATGGGTCCCCCAGACCAGCCTGGTGTGAATGTGCCATCATTCCTCCCCAGACCAGATAGTTGGAGCTAAAAGACAAATCTTTATCCTGAGCACCATACTTTAAATCCATTTGACTTGATCCTTCCTGTTATTAATAGTGCCTTCAGTCATAGTTCATGTCTTCAAAGATGTGTATACACATCTGAGTATGTCTCCATTATGCTGCAGCCTCACCCTGCTCTGCTTCCTTTGTTTATTTCATGTTTACCTCTGACATTGAGACATGTCATATTATTACTGCAAGCATCAATACAAAGCTTTTCAAACAGTCTAAATCCCACATCGACATGCCCTTGGCCCACATACACATTCCCCTGAATGCTTTTGCCGCAGAGTACACATGAAGCAGTCTTTATATAAATCCATCATCTGGAGAGATGAGGGACCCGTACGTTTCCTTTGTTTAAAGTTTCCCCAGAGGAAATGACGTCACCAGATCTCTTTGTTTCAGCATCTTGTAGTGCATTCATCCTACATGTCCAACCTAAAATTTATACGTTTACATAGGAAAAAGAAAAGAGTAAAAAAAAAATCACTTTTTTTCAATAACTCCCTCCCACTGTCACTGAGTAATATATAATCCTCAGCCAAACATTTGAAACTATACTTCAGAGCGAAGGGACGGCGTCAGAGCAGACTCTGGTTTTATTAGGGCGTCAAAACCTGGACTGAGTGAGAACATGACTGAAGGAGTAGTACTGACTGAACATTTGTAAATTTCATCCATCAATGAGAAATTTAAAACAGGAAAAGAAAAAAAGGAAAAACATGCAGTAAAACAAATCCCACTGGATGATGTCTTCCCAAGATAAAGTCATACTTTACATTTACTTTACATTAAAACCCTGGATGGACCTCACAGTACCAACAACCATGGAATTTACTCTCTACATTTGCAAAGAAATATTTTATTTTAGGGACCAGAGGAAGGTCTGAGGAGCAACTAAAGTTCAGGCGCTCCTCTGGAAGAGCAGGAGAACACAGACATTTCTTGTGATCATGAAGAGTGCTCAGGTTTTTAGGTTTTCTGAACCTTTCCTGTCCTCTCTGTGCTCATCACCAGACTAATGGCAACATCTCAGTCTAAGCTTTTCTCTGGAAAGTGATATTTTTCCCAGGATGTACAGACTTTAAGACTGATATCAGAATTTTGTCATTAGGTTTTTCACTGGTGCCCCATAATCATGTTTTTCTTTAAAATATTTTGTGAAACTTTAATATCTGTCCTTGAACAAATGATTAATTCCTATCATCTAAACTGGTTCCTACCAGTCTTTAACCTAGTCTGCAAGAATAGTTCTCCAGACTTCCTGAAGGACTTTCCAAAACTCTTCTTTGGATGTTTCTACCTTTTGTTGTGTTCTCTGTCCAGATAATCCCACACTTCTTCAAAATGTTGTGGTCCAGGTTCAGGGGAGGATCCATCCCTCCCTCAGACCTGCTGAGGTCCAGGTTCAGGGGAGGATCCATCCCTCTCTCAGACCTGTTGAGGCCCAGGTTCAGGGGAGGATCCATCCCTCCCTCAGACCTGCTGAGGTCCAGGTTCAGGGGAGGATCCATCCCTCTCTCA
>JBAFTA010000014.1:30349260-30361555 GCA_036919975.1 Melanotaenia parkinsoni
GCAGGCATTATAAGTTTTCTTCTTCCTGCTCCTTTTCAAGCATGGTTGTGCCTAAAGATGTGCTATTGATTTGTTTTATAAAATTCTGTGTTGCTTGTGCATAGCCATGTGAGAAACAAATAAATAAATGAAAAAATATTTGGCAATCTTTTAGCTGGACACTTGCTGGTGATTGTGGGTTTAGAAATGCTATTTTTACACACAAACTATTATATTTATGCAGTTTAGATGGAGGGAACAGATATTGTGTCTTTTCTGGTAACAAACAGCCTAAAGATCCTGTTTGAAAATCCTTCTTTGTTAAATTGTCTTTTTTCATGGTTGAATGTTCATAGTTTGGTATTAAGTGACACACAAGAAAACACATTCTTTTGAAAATGGTTAAAAAACAAAAAAAAAGAATTGTTTGAGAACATTTCTAGACAATCGTTTTTTTTCTTTCTTTAGAGCAGAATAAAAATAAAATAGGGCTGTTAGAAATGGACGTTTTTAAAAACTGTTCGCCACTTGATTGGAAAATTTTTCTTTTCTCCATCACTACTGGAATTAATTCAGTATTAGAGTTTTTTCTATTTTCCACTGAAACCTTTGTTTTCTTCACTGTTGGAGGTAACGTGTCTGTGCACATGTTAGAGTATCAGGTGAAGTAGAAGAACGCGGTAACAAATGACTGTGGCAGCTGTGACTCAGTGTACATCTATTTCTGGTATCCAGTTAACAGTATCTGCAAACAGTAGTAAACCACAAAGTATGTTAAACACTTGTGTTATTCAGTGTTTAAACTGACTGACACACCCAAACTCAGGTCATTATTTTCCTTTCTGAGTTTAAAATGTGATTTATAAATGACAAATAAAAATTTTCTGAGCCCCTGTTGTTTTATCCCTCACCAGTACTACATTGTTATTAATCACTGAGCCAGATGGGACCTGAACTGATTCTCTAGCTTCAACCTCTCTGGTGTAAACTGTCCATGTTCTCATATCACATATGTGGCAGTTTCACATATTAAAAAAAGGCAGACATATGTATAGAATTATGCCATAGTCCTGAAAGTAGAGTAATCTTACACTATTTATCTCTTAACTCATGAAACTGGGCTCTGTGACCCAAAACAAATACAATTAGAATTACACACAAGTACATGCTGGTAAACCTAACGACCCCAGACAGGTGCCACATCATACACCCAAGCATCTAATTTTTGATGAGAACTTAAAACAGAGCAAATAAAGCTGAGAGAAGCTGTCTTTGTGACGGAAATCAGAGGTGGGTAGTCTCACCTTCACGGTAACAAGAGTTTATATCCTCTGATCTTCTAAAGAGATGGATATCTCACCATCCAGAGCCCCAGGATCCTTTTCAGTCTGTCTGACATCTTAAAAACTCCTTGTTAATCTTTCATCATTTGGATTTAGATAACCAACAGTTTGCACTAACTTAAAATTCAAAGGTCATGATTAAAAAAGTAACCTGAAAGTACAGCTACTTTAATTGCAGGTTTTCTTTTCTTCTTTTTTTACAGCAGTTCATTCAAGCTCCAACACACCTGACTCATATTAACTAGATCCAACAGCCTATGAAGTCCTGCACAATAACTGTACAGTGTTCTGTTGTAAATAAAGCACTGACATAATAGATTATTATTTTTAATAACATTTATACAGTGTCCCTAATTTTGTTTTTTGTTAGGCATTCTTTTCAGTATCATGCAATGAGTCCTTGAGCCATTCCTCTGACAAGGAGATACATGAAAGGTTACTGTAGGCAGTGTTGTAGGGGAGTGTCTGTGTAGGTCAGCAGGCATGAAGGGGCGTATTCTGCTGGTTGATTGACAGGCCCACAATGGTTTATGACCACAGAAATAAGAACAAGATCAACCAGACTGCATCATGAGTAATTATTCACACAGACATAAACACCTACACTTAGATGAATGGAGTTTTAAACAGCTCTTTTATGTGTAATCTCAATCGGTTAGCCGTTCGTGGCCTCATGTAAAGGCAGCACCACTCTGTTATTGTGCCAGCATGGATGCAAGGATCAGTTTCCATAACCAGATGCCTGTTTCAAACTTTTTTTGCTCTTTTTATTTTACAGTGGTACAACAAAATATAATACTTCTTCACCTTTAGCATCCCTGCTCTGAGGACAGGCTGAGAATGTTTCATCCTAAAGTAAGTAATGCATTTAATATCCTTGGTTAAATTGTGCAGGTCAACTCAGAGGTATCAGTCAAGCAGTTTAGGAGAGGCTTTCCTCGGCTCACAAGCCTCATTATTGCTTCATTTATTCTTTATGTACAGTACAGTGCTTAGTTTTGAAAAAATACATATTGCCAGAAAAACAAGTTTTAGATTTAGCACTTCATCTAAACATTGAGTATAAATACAGGATATGAGAATATAACAGAGAAAGTCAACATTTGGTCTGAGCAGCTTTATTCTTCATCCCATCTTTAACCTTGTCTTTCTGTTTCCCTTCATTAACAACAGCTACCTGACAGCCAGCCTTCCATAGAGACCAATTCTTTAAAGGATTCAGAGACCAGTAGATGGATCAGCCTGCCACTTCTTTTGTCCTTCAATAGTCCAGTTTTCACTCTTTTTTCTTCTTTAAAGGTCACACTACACACCACAGTGAGGAGTTTTAGCTAATGGCTGTTTAGGAATTGCTTTACGTGCACTTATTAATCATGTATTTGTGGAGAATCCTTATCATTTTTTCATCCATCTAGCTCTCCTCTTCTGTCAAATGTTTGATTATTGTTACCTGCAGAGGGAGGTTTAGGTTTACGGGGTTGGGGGTGGTTGAGGGTTGGGCCCTGTGCTGTGTACTTAAGGAAATGGCACAAAAACCCGGCAGAAATGCTGATAACCTTGTTCACTGACGAGAAATACACAGAGGAAAACTTGTTTGGAATAACTGAGTAAAGATAAGAAGAACTGAGAAAACATGATGGAGTTGACTTCTGCACACGCAAACAGCTTGTTTGATTCGTCTGGACTTGTTAAAGAATAAAATGAAAGAAAATTTTGGGAATACATGAAATTGTCCTTGTTACTAAACAAGCTGTTGCAGCTAGCTGCTGCTGCCTTTTTTATACTTTCTTTCTGGTTTTAAAGCTCTGACCTTTATTCTAACACCTCCAGTCACACAGCTTTGGTTTTTGCACAGCCCAACACTCTTCATTCACCCTCTTTGTTTTAAAAGAAAGTGGTTTCCTATTTCTTTTTGTCACCTCTAAATTTGTCAGTCCTTGCACTTCGTCATTCTACAGTTTTCCTAAGCTAGGACTAGGTTTTTGTTTTCAATAGAAAAGTACTTTGTCCACATCTTTTACCATTTTCAGTTGATTCATGTTTCAGAAAGAAACTTTATAACTTGTCAAGAACAGCTTACATGCTCAGGAGCAGGTTATGTTCTGGATAAGGGATTAAGCTTAAAAGCACCACCTACTGACCAATCAGTTGCATTAGAAAATGGCTAAATGTCGCTAACAGACAGAGAGACAAAATATTAAGGAAAGCAATGAAGCAACCCTTCCTGAGCTGCAACCTAACTGTAGTGGAGAAGTTTGCAAATCCCAAAGATCCTAGCAGCTATGTTGTCAGGGGCTTCTTGCCCCTGATAGGGTCAGTCATGGCAAACAGGTTTCTAGGGGTGGGACCAGACTAAGCATGGCTTAAATGCAGTACAAGAGTGGACAACATTTCCCTTGTCTGGCCATGGGTTACCAGGACCCCCCTCTGGAGCTAGACCTGGAGGTGGGGCACGGAGACAGGTGGCTAGTGGTCAGGCCTGCTCCATGGGCAAAAGGATGACATGGGCCCACCCTCCTGTGGACTCACTACCTGCAGGAGGGGCCGTAATTATGAGTTAGATGGTGGCCAAAGGCAGGGACCCTGGTGGTCTAATCCGAAGCAGGAGTCGGTGCACAAGATTGAATGGTTCTTGCTAGATAAACTCACCTTGACATGGAACCAGTGTCTTTGAGAATAGCTGGAAATGCTTCCATTCTGGAGTTGCACCTGGTGAAAGGTGCCAAGCAGGTGTGAACATACTCATTACACCCTGACTTTGTGTCTGTACATTGGGGTTTACCTAATGTACCCAACTGGGGTGGACAAGAGGATAGCCTCCCTTAACCTTCGGGTGGGGGGATGGGTCCTGACTGTTGTTAGTGCTTATGCACCAAATAGCAGTTCAGAGTACCCACCCTTTTGGAGTCCATGGATGGGAGTGGTCAGAAAGTCCCTTGTCAGAAAAAGTTTGAACGCTCATCTCCAGCAGACCAGCAGATTTTAATCACGTCTCGAGTGAGGCGAGTGCTGTATTCAATTCCAGGCGGCCAACCGGAGCTGTGGACTTAAGGTCATTGGTGCCTGTCATGGTGGAAATCCCCAAACTCATTGGTAGACACCAGCAGTGAAGGATGTTGTTAAGCAGAAGAAGGAGTCTTATCTGGACTTCTTGGCCTGTGGGATTCTGAAAACAGCTGATGGGTATTGCCAGGCAAAGTGGAGTGCGTCTTCGGCGGTTGCTGGACATGGGAGGGGTCATAGAGAATGACTTTCAGATGGCTACACGGAGATTCTGGTCCACCATCTGATAGCTCAGGAGGGGGAAATAGTGCTCCATCAACACTTTGTACAGTGGGGATCAGGAGTTAAGACATTGACTGTACTTAACTGCTGTTGGACAGAAAGCTTTTATTTCTATATTTCAACTTTTTTGCCTTACTTCATCACAAAAAAAGTCCCACAAGAAAATATATAGAAGAATATAGAAGTTCAACATATACAGTAGCAACAAATCGCGAGCTTGTTGTTTGGTTATTTTCATCAATAATTACAAAATTAAAAGTAATGGTTTTAGACTTAGAAGGTTTCCAACCAACAGCAGATACTTTCTGATCTACTTAGGGTTCTGCATTGCACAGATAAAGTGCTAACTGTGGAATCAATTACTCCAAAAAAAGCAAAGAGCAACAACATCCTTACTTTGGTAACTGTGGCTTTATTTCTGAGAATTTTCTGAAGTACAATACTACACCCTGAACAAACACATGCCAACATATGAGCAATGGATGAGGAACACATGCTCAACTCGACCTAGTCTGCCACTGAAATTTTGATGGATTTTAGTTAAAATATGTCCATATATTGTTTTGTCGCTTCCGGCCACCAAACTCCTTCGTCCACACTGCTGCCATGATTAATCTATGAATGAATAAATTGCTGACTGACAGATTGGGCTCAGAATAGGCAGAAATGTGCATTTTTAATGTTGGACAATCAGCACCTAAATATTCTC
The DNA here is from genome assembly GCA_036919975.1 of Melanotaenia parkinsoni. Classification (NCBI taxonomy): domain Eukaryota; kingdom Metazoa; phylum Chordata; class Actinopteri; order Atheriniformes; family Melanotaeniidae; genus Melanotaenia; species Melanotaenia parkinsoni. Next base: position 30,354,577 of record JBAFTA010000014.1, read on the forward strand.
GTCTCGTCAACAAAATCTTATAAATGTCTTGTCATGTTTTCGTTCTTAGAGAGCCATTTTTAGCTTGTGACTGTGTTGTTATCATCATGAAAAAGAGGTTCATCAATGAAATAAATTCGTCATCATCGTTGACAAAAACAACACTGCTCTGGGGCTGAGGTCGCTGAGGCGATTAAAAAGCTCCTCCACAGAAAACCACGCCCACCAACGCATATGAAGGGATGTGAACTTATCTGGTGTAGATTTGCTAATTTCAGACTGATATTATTTCACAGAGTTTCTGGTTAAATATTTTTTAAATTGGGACAGATGGACACTGGACTTTATTCTTTACCTGCTGATCCTCATCTGGTGACAGACAGCGGCTCAAATCGTAGCAGCAGCAACTCCCTGCACCTGTAGTTGTGCTCCAACTACAGGTGGATCCCACTCCTCAGCTTCTTTGCTAAGGTCTATTCAAGGGTTCTGGAGAGGAGGGACCGTTAGATAGTCTAACGTCAGGATTGAGGAAGAGCCGTATGGTTTTTGTCCCAATTGTTTAACACTGGTCCATCTCTACACCTTCTTCAGGGTCTTGGAGGGCATGGGAGTTTGCTCAACCAGTCTACATGTGCTTTGTGGACTTGTAGAAGGTGTTTGACAGTGTCTTCTGGGGACTCCTGTGGGGGGATGCTCTGGGAGTATGGAATGCCCTCCTTGTACGAGCTGTCCGGTCCCTGTATGACCAATGCCAGAGCTTGGTCTGCATTCTTGGCAGTAAGTGAGATTCATTTCCAGAAAGGGTCAGACTCCGCCAAGGTTGCCCTTTGTCACTGATTCTATTCATAACCTTTATAGACTTCCAGCCAAGTGTGAAGCAGCTGTGATGAAAACAGCACCATCATTTTTGAGATGTTCTTCTGCTTGTTGGGTGATTGCCTATTCCAGGTTAAGACTGACTCACTGCCTCCAGTGGAGCAACTTAAGTATCTCAGGGTTTTGTTCCAGAGTTAGAGAAGAATTTAAAGGGACTGTGGGTCTGGCCCCATACTGGGTTCCTCCTCCACAATGAAATGAGTCTTTTGAGGTGGTTTGGACATCTGGGTGGGATTCTTTCCAGACACTTAGAGGGAAGCCATAGAAGGAGCAGACCTGAAGCTGACCCAGGTCTCACTGGATAGATTATTTGTCCATAGGAAAGAGCTAGAGGAGCTGTCTGGGTAAAGATGGCTGGATGGATGGATGAACTTAATTTACAATGATCACAAAGCGATGGAAAGTCATATGAACCCACTCCAAATGACTATAACGGACAGCTCCATCCTTGTTACAGGGTGATATGGATCTCTGGCTGTCCTCTCATACTGAAATTTGAATGGACAGGAAACTGGATTCCAGGTTTTTCTGTTGCCATCGGGATGTAAGATTACCTGAAAAATGAATTAACAACACTCAACAGTGCTGTAGAAGCTCTGACCTGACAAAATTTAAATATTTCCTCTCTACAGAAATGAGCGAAAAGAGGCCCAAAAAACAAGAAATGGATCCACAGTAACCACAAGGAGACAGAAGAGAAAAGGCAGTTTATTTGTACAGCACATTTCATGTACAGGACAATTCAAAGTGCTTTACATAAAACCAAAGCATTACAGATATTAAGAAATAATAAAAGGCAGCAACAAATAGCAAGAATCACAATAAAGGAAAAAAAGAAAATGAAACATAAACACAATTAAAGCAACAACAACAAAAACAAAGAAACAAGCATCAGACTTGAAAAGAGAAACAGAGGATTGGAAAGAATGTTCTGGGAAAATTCAGGTTTGAATTCCTATTACAAACGTCCTCACAGAGCCATTAGCATGGCTTCCTGTTAGTTTTTCTTCCCTGAAACTGGGATCAACGGCTTTCATGTCTTTCCAGTGCTTCTCACATCTCATTTCTATTTAATTTTCTATCTGTTTTAGGCTTGTTCCCCATGGTGTATTTATCCAAAAATTCCCTCCTGGACATGGCACCGGTACAACTGGACATGGAATATACTAAGCCCCATCCACAGCAGAATACTAATGTCCATTGATCTTTTATATACATCATTTCAATCACAGGAATAGCGTCCTCCAGTCCTCAAAAGTTATTGTGATCAATGTGCAATAACCATAAAAGCTATTGAGCTAGGGTTGAACGTGGGGTGGAATTAACAATCATGTACGTTTAAAGCAAAGATTACACAGTGTTTCTGTCCTCTGACATCACCATCCAGCTGAGCAAAGGCTACAGGTCTGCAAGCAAACAAACACTGCATTCATTGGTAAGATACAAAGGCAAAGAAAACTTGTTTCCCTTCTTCATGAGAGGAGTAGGAGTTAATTAAAACGTGAGACACCTCTGAATATCTTTAGCACTTTTTTCAAGCTGCGTTCCAACACCCAAGAGTAAAAGAGGATGAGCACAGGCTTGAGGAGGTGAAAGAGAGAGAAATGAGATGGAGGGGAGCAAACACAGCACTATTTCAACACAGATCCGACTAGACGGGCTAAAGCTGCAAATTGCTTTTAGCACTCAATTTCTCACCTTAATTAAAAGAGGAGCAACATCCAGTTACAGTTACAGGCTGCCTCATTTTTAGCATCTGCTTTCCATGACAAAAGTGGGTTTTTTTTTCTTCTTCTTTTGCCTGCAGCTTTCTTCTTTTAAAACACTGAGTGGTGCTGAGTCAGGTCCAACTCCGGCTTTCAACCTGTGGTGTGAGACTTCGGTAGATTGAATTGCAATTAGCTGTGCTTATAGCAGCTTGTTCTATGGATAACACCACTGAACGTCTCACTATTTCTGTCTTTTTGTTAACTCAACCCAACAGTCAAATTATATCTGCAGAGGCCCATCGGAGGCCTGGTTAATTAAACTCACCAATCATCCATCTGGTTATGCTCTTTCATTTATGATTGAGAGTTCTTTTGTCCACAGTGATTGCTGCTGGGAACATGTTTTCAGTTGATTGCTAATAATGAATGCAGCAGCAGGGATTTATGTCCCTGTTAATATTTTACCTCATTCTCTTTTACAATAATTCATTATTTAGTGTTTGATGTTGGAATTAGAGGTGTTGAATGAATTCTGCCTTTTTTGTCTGCTCTGTTACAAAATTCATTGTGAAAAAGGTTTCAGTAGTGAGAGAATTTTTTTAAATCATAATCCTCTGGACTGTATTATTGTTGTTTTTCTTTTTAATAAAAATACAATCTATTACTTCCTCAAATCTTCTAGTGCAAACTTACAAGTATCATATTTGTGACTGAGGTCTATGATTTGAAGTGTTGTGGGGTTTTTCCTATCCAGTTCCCTTCTGAGGACTTTTACCATTTGTTCACACTCCTGGATATTGTCAGAATATTTGCCACCAGCATCTAATGGTGGCTGCTGGGTGGAGACAACTCCATCTGCAGCATAAAGGCCCATTTATGCTCCCTCACGTATGCGACGTCCATTTCAAACGTTGTTATATGCCACTGTCCTCATACTTACATGCATGTTTTGCATTGTCATGGTTGATAAATCACTTTCTTCACTAGTTGGTAGTGTTAAGTTCAGAGTTCACTCCCACGAGCTGACGTCAGTTTCAGACCGTGAAGCCGCGGTAGTGCACAGTTATAAAGTTGTTTCCAACCTCCTGAAAACTTGCATAGAGTGTGCTTGTCTTCATTCCCCCCTCCCCTCTCCTGATCCCCTTCTTCTGCTTTAGTTTGTTCCTTTCGTTGGTTGCATGTCAGCCATTCTGCTCAGCACTGCGCCCGGGATTTCCAGTGGTGTTGCTCTGTTTACTGCATCAAGCGACAGATAGCCAAGCTCCCTGAAAACGGATGCGGAACCGACGCAGAAGATGGACAAAACTGTCTGTTTGTCTATATGTCTGTCCGTCTGCATATCCGTCTTCTGGGTTGAGCATAAATGAGCCTCAATCTATTGTTGCTATGGCTGCTGATCTCAGGCCTTGCATACGTCTAAGAGACGTCAACTTCTGACGCAGAGTAGAGTGTTTTTAGGTCTCAGCAACGGACTGTTAGGCCAAACCTTTTGCTACTTTAACATGTGCAACTAGTAAATGATCAAATAAGAACTTTAAAGTGAATATTTTGGTGAAACTCTGACACTATAAAGGGCAGGAAGGGTAACTTGTTTTTAAAGGGTTCAGCTTTACCAAATATCTGCTCCATCACAGATCCTTTACTGAAGAAATGATGAGCCTAGTATTAAAACCTGATCTAAACAGTTAAAGGTCAGTTTTTCATATCAGCTTTAAATTAGCTTAATCTCTTATATCCTTTAAAAAGCAAATAGACTGTTTAATCTATGCCTTTTTTCTTGTTCATACAGGAGTTCTCAGACAGGAAAAAAAAAAAAAAGCCCTGGCCCAAGCTGGCTAACAGATCCCAAACTGTGTTCATTAGCTGATCCTAGTCTGGTTGAACTACTTATTAAACTTTCAGCTGCATTGGTGCAAAAGGATATTCTGTTATCCAAGAATAAAGCTCTTTCCATGGAGCCCTGAGCAACATATTTTTTTTTTTAATAGGCCTCTGGTGTCACGACATACTCAAAAATGTTGCTCATAAGTAAAATCCTATAGAAATGTCAAGACAAAATCGCTGTTGTTGATAGTCATTACTAGAATCTGATGGGTTAGGGTTAGGGCCAAGTTGACATTTTTCCTCATTTTTGGTGGCCATTAAAGACGAATTTAAAACATAGATCTAGTTTGTGGAGCCCAGCATGGAAATCTGATGAGGGGAAATTAGATGTCACACCAGACTTACCAGACTCCTGCCAGATGTCAGTCAGCCGTCAGATCAGAGGTGCTGAAACTCACAGCTCCTCTGGAAGTGAAAGGGAAACACTCCCCTCATGTCCCTCAGTAATCAGGCTGTTGTTCTTGCTCAGAAAGATGATCAAATTCTTTAAACCCCCAACCTTACAACCCGTTTTTTCAGAGTGGGGGAAAAGGTGAGTTCAGAGTCTGGAGTAAAATTCATTCTGAAGGTTGTAGCAAATCAGAAGAAAATGTTGAAAAAGTCTGCTGATGTTTCACTTTTCTAGGAGAGGTTTCATGTCAGCTGGACAAATAGACTTGACTTGGATTTGCATTAACAATCTTATTTTTTTAATGATCTTCTCTCTGGTCTCCCATCTGCTGTCATGTAACTGTGATATAACGTCACACAGACGCACCCGCAGTGCACGTGCAATCAATCAAAACACTGACGGCACCAGCGAACAGCTCAGATTCAAGTCTTACACCAATAACATCATAAAGATTTGCTTCTACCACTTGAAAATCACCATCAGATGTTCTGATTCTGTCTCAAGCCAAAAAGCCTTAAAAACAGTGAGTCCGTGGAGAACCTGATACGGGAGAAATCCACATTGAAAGAGTGCACAGGACAGCTGGATCAAATACTGGGAATAAGGAGCGTCCCAGATCAATAATAGTTTGTTTTCAAAACTACAGTCAGAGGCAAAGGGTGCTCGAAGCCGCCTGAACTAAAAAGGATGTTAGGGTGAATGATAGCAGGATATATTTTGACGAAGACTTTGGTGTTCAAGGAGAGCGCAAAATACAGACAAGTAAGAAAACAACTTCAGGAGAGAAGGATCAAGTCAAGCGTAATGTTTCCTGCAAAACTGAAAGTGTTTTAGAAAGATGTAAATCTACGATGTTTGACAACCCCCAAGCTGCAGCAGCTGGACTGCGTGAATATGGTGTCAACATGGAGGTTAAAGCTAATGAGCCGGACCTGGAGTCCATGCTGCAGGCATCGGGCTGGCAGGTGCCTCAATCCAAGAGCAAGAGATCACCAACCGGTGATCTAACATCATTACTGGATTCTCTAGTTCGTTTGAAAGCGCAAAGGTATCTGTAGATCGCCAGTATACACAAGTTCAGAGTGGTTCTGTGAGACAGTGTGAATTCATTTTTCAATTCAAACTAATGATTGAGCCACTCAGAAGTCAAACTTTTTTAAGATCGGCCTATACAGAACATAAATTATATGACTTTGAATGTGACATCGCTCCAGAAAATCACGTGTTTAATTCCATCATGACACTTGTAAATATACTGAAGATGAGTTAAATAACAATATGGAGCTGGACAATGTATTCTCGTTAATACACTTACGTAAATTTCACCAAGATTGAAGATTATTTGAATACATTAAACATAAATTGTTAGCTTTATCCAAGACATGGTTAAATGAAGAAACATGTACTGATTTTCATATTCAGGGTTATGAGTTACATTACAGCAACCGAACCAACAAGAGGGGAGGGGGCGTGGCCTGGATATTGACAGCGGTCTGAAATGCAGAGCTTGAAAATATGACAGTTGTTAGTGATGATCTGATGGAGTGTGTGACTGTGGAAATTGAAATGGAAAGGAGGAGAAATATTGTTGTAACTTGTGTTAAGAGTAAACCAGGGTTAAATGTGGAAACATTTAGAGATAGTTTGGAAGAAATATTGAATAAGCTAATTGAAAATAAAATCTTTATAGAAGTCTCATGACAGTTACAGGAATCGTTTGACTGCAGTGATTGGCCCAAAAGGTTGTACAAATAAATATTAAGTTAAGGGTACTTTTTGTCCAGGCCCGTTTCATGGGTTTATTTTTTTAAATAATTCTGTTGAAGCATGGTTGAAAAGCAATGTCTGACTTTCATTGGATAAATTTCATAGAATTTTTATTTATTATTACTTTTGTCAGATTGAAAATTATTTCTGTGACCATTGTGTGTTTTTCTTTCCTTTACCGAAGGGTGCCAGCAATTTTGTCCACGTCTGTACACATATATATATATATATATATATTAGTGCTGGGCAACGATTAAAATTTTTTATCGCGATTAATCGCATGACATCCTGCGATTAATATTTATGAGAAAGAAGGATGAATTGTTCAGGATTTACTAACTAAAAGGTAAAAAGTCAGCAGGATGAATTTAAA
>JBAFTA010000014.1:30455196-30466141 GCA_036919975.1 Melanotaenia parkinsoni
CCGCTGGTATATGGTACATTAAGGTACTATAACATGCCGCTGGTATATGGTACATCAGGGTACCGTAACATGCCGCTAGTATATGGTACATCAAGGTACCGTAACATGCCGCTGGTATATGGTACATCAAGGTACCATAATGTGTTGCAGGTATACGGCCAGTTAACCGGCGTCTTGATTAAAAGCAATAAGAAGCTGATTTTGGACAAAGCAGTCGAAATATGACTTTTTACGTTACAACCCTGTGTTTGTGGTGGGTGAAATGACTCACAGGCTTTTACGCATTGCTGTCGTTTCCTCATGTGAGATTGTCACAGAGCTGAAACACAGAGCTGCTGGTAGACACGCCCCTTGGAGAATGGCAAGTTGGACATACCACTATAAGGAATAGGGGGTCATAATCTTTCAACAATTTGAAAGCGCACTGTTTAACGTTTATAATTTGCACCACTTGTTTTGTGCTGTATTGAACATTACTATCATTTGTGTTTACAAAGATTTTTGGGGGGAGACAGCTTTATGGAGCGGGGTCACATTCACTGTGTGTCCACTCTGACAAGGGCTGAATTCTCTCTCTTCAACCTGGGTTTACAGAACATATATCAGCCAGGATCGTTCAGAACACAGCTCTACTACAATTGCTTACACCAAGAAATCTTACCCCAAATCTACCAGGACCCAGACAAAGAGGCACTAATTGCCCACACCTGTCCTTATGAAGGCAGGAAACTGTCTAAACCCTCCCTGCGGAGGGCAGTACTCCCACCGTACATGTCAGTCCTCTCAACTAGTCATATTTTTAGGGGTAGGGGTCCAGGGATTTGATTCAGATTGGTGATTGGCCAATTTAATTTAATTTGAGGCTTCATTGTTTTATTCTGAATATACAAATTGCAGTTAAATATGTGCCCCAGTCTTCCTCTAGAAAGCTTTAATCCTGTCACTTCTTTCATGTTTTTCTTTCCCTAAAATGATGTGATCAATCTTCATCTTTTAAAACAACCTGCTAACAATGGCCTGTTGCTGATCACTGATAAGGAATGAGGTGGAAAATGTCTCTTTTCCTTCTTCCAGTCCTTCGTTTTTTCTCCACCATCTCAGTTGTTGTCTCTTTGATCAGGGTGGAGGAGGAGGCAGTGATGGATTGTTAGGTTTGCATTTTGCCTCCTTCCTCTATCACTCTAATGGAAACACTGCAGTGGTGCCTGGGCTACGTCTGACATCTAAGCCCTGGAGTGATGTGATATCTTTTTCCATCTCATAGCCTACTTTCACCTCACCATCAGTGTATCACATGTGGCTGCACACAGCACAGCTTCTCCACCTTCTCTCTGGACAAATGATGGAAATATGCTAAATAAAACCTTACTGGCTTTCCAAGGAATGTGCCTTGAGGGTGGAAGTGACTGCTCCACACGGTGAGGCTAGGCTGAAACTCAGAGAGAAAACCAGCCTGTTTATGGTGAAAAATGTAGGTCGGCGATATGTGACGATGCAATGAAAGTAACTTTTGGTCATTTATATATGACATGGAGGAAGTTCAAGGACCCTCTGTCCCAATCCAGTTTTATTTATAAAGCAGTGCAAAAACAACATGGATGGCTCTCCGCACACACAAAGTGAAACATTACAACAATAAAAACTTGGAACAAAATAATAGTTTTTTTAAACCATTAAAATCCTTTTTGGAGGGAAAAGGATGCTAACAAAGAGATAAGCTGAGGTGCTATCTGAAATTTGCAATCTACTGATGTAAAAACAGCCTGAAAACTCAAATTATCCACTAAATGGAGGGATGACCAGACTACAGATTTATTAGTAGGAGAAATCAGATTCAAGATTCAACATTCAAGATCTTTATTGTCATTATGCAAGCATAATGAATATTTTGAGGAGTTTCTGGGCTTAGCACACATAAATAAGGAAACTGATATATACGATAATGGAAGTAAGTCATTGAAGGTCACACTAAACCAGTTAACAACCGACTGAGACCATTAGTTTAGAAATGGTTGATGCAGTCATTCTCTACTCTGATAAAAATACATAAATATACCCGATAATAATATGATACTATACAAGACATATTTATAAAGTGTAATGTAAAGAAGACGGCAATTTTTCATTGTGACTATCAGTGCAGTAAAATCCAGATTTACTGGGAGCAGGTTCAGAGTGGGATGGGAAAAATTATCTCTAAGGAAATCATAATGGATCCCAAGTTTTTATTTATTTATTTTTTTTATTTTGGGGCTTTATCATAAAGGGCACAACTATGTAGAAAACAACTGAAAGGATGTTGGTGGACATGTGTTTTGTCCATTCTAAAAAAAAAGATGATTGCTTTACTCTGGACCTGAAAACTAACTGTAACTATGGATCATATAAATGTTCCTATCATTTCCTTTAGAGAAACTAACTTGTCTACTGAAAGCAGGAGCGTCTGAAATGGTTTGATGAAAGTGATCACATCACAGTTCCCACAGTTTCAGGGCAGCACCTAAAATTCAGGGTCGCCTCTGAGCTTTATCTTTGTCTCCAGGACGACTGACAACAACTGATCTGCCGACTGGAGAGAATGAACCAGGTCAGGCGGGTCATGTGGAGTGAGGCCATGAAGACATTTAAAAACTAATAACTGTATTTAAAATCAATCCTCAAACAAACTGGAAACCGGCTAGTTTTTTTTTTTTTGTTTTTTTTTTTTTGTACCAGTTAAAAACAGCAGCAGCATTTAGAACCAGCTGAAGTCGAGTAAGTGGCGTCTGTCCGGGTCCAACATGATGCAGCAGTCTAAATGACTGACTGCCCAAAACAGCCAAAACAGCCCTACATCCGAAATGATCCTTTGGGTGAATATATAAATTTTTAGTTGATCAATATAAAAATATTGGTATTAGCCTGCAGGGAGTTCTGGTTTCCCTGTAAATTGAGTTTAGAAGGAAACAAGAAGGTAACTTCCCCAGGATAGAAATTACAGCCTAATATCACCTGAAAAGTTCCGACTGATGTCCAGTCCCAGTTTGTGAAAGTCACTTCAACAAGCTTGTGACGCCCTTATCTTTTCAGACCTCAGGTAAAATGGAGGGTGCCGTCTCCATCTATTAATCTGCTCAGTTTTTCATCTCTCAGGGAAACTGGGGCTTCATAGAGCTGACACGCAGACGTCTCTCTCTTTTTTTGTAGTGTGTTGTGTAATGACATGATTCCTATTTCATCTCAGAATGTCACCTTCACAAAGGTTGATGTTCCAACATAAATATTTTCTATTTTGCAGATTTTTGACTGTTTTAAAACATCACATTTAAACAAAATTTAACTTAGATCATTATTATTTAACACCTGGATGTTATTTTTATTGTTATTTTATTCATTCCACTCTAGAATGCACCGCATGGTGGCCGTAAACTGAAGTATGTTTGGCCGTACTGTTTTAATGTTTCACACTGGTTTGAAGGATGTGCTGCTCAAACGATTACTGTTTCCTGGACTCTTTCAAGTCTTCTGATGAGTTTCCATGGCAATGGAAGAGTTGTTTACCAGTGGGATCAACTGATTGAGTTCTCCAACACTAAGATAATCAGCAAAATAACACACCAAATGCCAAAAAAGAGTCGAAGAGGAAGCAAAGGAGATGTTGGGCAGGAAAACAAAAAACTAGAATTTCAAACCATTTTTTCCAACCATTCTGATGAGTAGCATGAGGCCGCTAGCTATGTCACTAAAAAGAATAAGATCTTCACAAGGGACATCCAACTGTTAGCTGTGAGTTTCCCTGATGCATCCCAATGCATTCATTGCAATCTCTGGTGACTCAACGTCTCCCTCTCTGTGACATTACCACCATTCAACAACAGTTTGTCAGCTGCTCCATCAGAGAAAATAAGATGTTGGACTTATTTTATGCAAATGTTAAAGATGCATCCAGCTCTGCTGCCCTGCCTCCTTTTAGAAGCTCAGACCATAATCTCCTTCCTCTCACCCCACTACAAACCCATGGTTCAGCAGCAACCAGTCATCACACACATTATTAAAACCTGGTCTAGTGAAGCTGAAGATGCGCTGAGAGGTTCTCCTGGAATGTCCTCTGTGAAGCACATGCAGATGGCATCAATGCCATGACTGAGTGTGTGACAGATTATATCAACTTCTCTGTGGACAGCATCATTCCTACAAAGACAATGAGATGCTTTTCCAAAACCAAACCCTGGGTTACAGTGACCTAAAAAAAGCTGCTAAATATAAAAAAAGAAAGAAATAAAAAGTAACATGCAACAACACAACAATTAAAACAACTAAAACAAAACTATTAAAAGTAGTATAGATTAAAGAGACAATTACAAAATCAAGTTGCAAATAATAATGGCAAATAAAAACAAAAAAATTGTCAACCCATCAATCATAATGGGGTCAGGGAATAACTGGGATCATTTCTGCCATACTAAGTTTTATTCGTTTACTTATTTTCCATTATCTGTACTGCTTTGTCCAGTGAAGGGTTGTAGGGAAGCTGGAGCCTAACCCAGCATTGAGCAGGTGAGAGGCAGACACACCCTGGACAGCATCGCAGGGCCAACACAGAGAGATTAACAACCATTCACACTCACTCCTAAGGAGAATTTAAATTGATCAGTTAACCTAACATGCGTGTCTTTGGATGGTGGGAGGAAGCCAGACTATCCATAGAAAACCCACGCATACGCAGGGAGAACATGCAAACTGCACACAGAAAGCCACTGTTCGAACTTCCCCCAGCCGAGGCTCGAACCAGCGACCTTCTTGCTGTGAGGCTGTGGTGCTGACCAGGGGCCTCATTTATCGAACTGTGCATAGCAAAGCAAACTATAGATGGTGTAGGTAGGGAAAAAGGGAAATGAGGCGCACAAAAACTTTCAGATTTATAAAAGCGTGCGCACGCACGCCCCGCACTTGTTCCCATTTATAAATCATTATCAACTCTAAAGCTGGCGCACGTGAGGAGACGCCTTGCCACGCCCACACGGTGGCAAAAATGGTCAGGTGAGCGGATAAAATATTATAGCTCATCATTTCCATGATGGCTTGGGAGGGGAAAAAAGGGAAGAAATGGAATCACCGCTATTAACCAGGTGGACAAGGAGTTGTGGGAAATAAAGACCATCTGGACAAAAAAAGCATTGTGTAAGAACAAATAAATGAAAGGAAATCCACCTCTTGTGTGTTTCATTTCATTCATTCATTCATCACTTCTAGACCTCCAGCCTCCAGTCTGGTCCTGCTCTGCTGGAATGAAGGACCAAAGCTACGTTTTACACTGCCTGCTACATGCTGGCAGCAGACTGTCCATCTTATGTAGCTGGATGGATTTTATAACATGGAAGTTTTCTTTAACAACGACAGAACATATTTTAGTGGTTGAGATTCTTATTGATATCATCTGCCTTTTTCCTGAAATTCCTGTTTTGTTTTTTTTTCCCCCAAGTGCGCATTCTTAGGAGAATTAATATTGAATGTGCATCTTTATTTATTTCTGCAAACAGCTTTAATATCTATGATATGAAAGGTAATAGCAGATTCTATAGAAATGTCTCACATTTCATATCATTTCCTTGATTTTATTCTGTACATTTCCTGTTCGTATGCCTGAGTCAGAGTTGCCGTGAAGGTAGGAACATTTTCCATCACGTTTGGTTTTTATAAATCCCAAACTAGTATTTAGCGTATACCGTAAATGTTACCTATTGATGCCTTGTACCAGTGTTTATTTTACCAGAACTAAAAACAACAAAGAAACAATTGTTACCAGAATTTCCATCTGCAGTCCTCTGGCAGCAGAGGTGTGTGATAAATGTTTTGGATACGTCCATAGAGAGAAATTATCCAGTATATCCAAAGTTTACCATGTTATTGAGGTGTGATTGGAAATTAAGCCTCGAATCTAAAGTGACACCAAGATATTCAAATTCAGTGACTATTTCGATAGTCATTTTTTATGAAAATGTGTTCAGTTAAAATCTGCCCCCTACTTTTATAAAACAACATAGCTTTTGTCTTAGAATGAGACGAGATTGATCAAACTACACTATTGGAGTTATTTTTTCAGCTTCTAGCTGAGCGTTTTTTGGATGTATACAAAACAGTGTCATCAACAAATAGTTGTATGTCTGCACCATGACAGTGGTTTGGAAGATCATTAATATAAAGACTAAGATGTAAAGGACCTAACACAGATCCTTAAGGCACACCCATTGTGTGCTTCATATAATTGGAGCATTCATCTTACACATTGCAGCCTATTTGACAAATATGAGGAAAGCATTGCTAGTGCCTGTGCTAAAAAGATCAATAAGTTTAGAGATAAGAACAGCACAATGCATGGTAATGAAGGCTTTACACAACTACAAGGAAACAGCAGCAACAAGTCATCCTTGTGTTTGTACTCTGTACTCTGTACTTTCTGTGAGGTGCAAGACGGCTGTTTCAGTGCAGTAATTCTTCCTGATGTGAAATGACATGTGATTCAGACCAGGGTTACATTTATTCAGATGTGCTATCAGTTGCACTTTGACAACTTCCTCTGTGACCTTTGACAGTACAGTACAAATAAATAATCAGGATAAAAAGAAATTAATCTAAAGGGGTGTAAGAAGGTGTGAAAACCTTGTAAAAATATTATGTCACATATACAGATCAGGTCGGCTGATGAACAGTGATAACAATTAACTGATTATTTTCATTTACAGAAGCCATTTTGTATTTCTTTAATTAACATTTCCAACTCCTCTTTTTAAAAGCTAGGGAATTTGGGGTCAATAACATAAACAAACCAGACCAACTTAAAGATATTTAACAATTTATTACAATTTATTATATAAGGTTTTAACAAAAGATCTTCGATAATAAATCAACAAAAGCTGTCCTATATCAGGTAATAGCTTGTCCGGTACTAGTAAAAGAAATGAGGTAGCAATTAACAATTAAATATAGACAAATGAACTAAATCACAGTCTTACAATTATCCTTAACGTTACAAATTAAAGCTTTCGGTACAAACCAAAGATCAACTACCAAAATGTCTTCTAATGAGATAAACCAAAAATCCTATACAAACTCAACACAAATGGCTACTCACAAAAGGCGAGAGCGTCTCTTCTCAATTAATCAACACAAAAAGCACAATCCTGCACCAACTACAGGGAATTACTAAATGCTCTTAAACCACAAAGGTACTCTCACAATCCCGAGTTGGCAAACTGAGCACCTGATGTAACACAGCTGTCAAAGTCTGAACCACTGTGGGCTAATTTCAGAGAGAAAGTCCAACTGCAGGTCTAACTGTGTCTCTGTTTACAGACCGGACATTTGGGGTCATTAGAAAACTCTCTCAAGGAGCATTTTTCTAAAATGGACTTTGGAAGTGTTGTTTGAGGAACATGCTGAAGTCTGCCAGAGCAAAATGTGTCAATGCGATCAATTTGTTCTCGCTGGAGAAACTACTGCTGCAGTTTGAACTTTAAAAATCACTCTGACGGGCAGATACATAGAAGGCTGGAGACTACAGTCAGAAGAATAAATGCTGTTTTAATCTTTAGGGACTTTTTTATGATAGCTCTCTCCTTTTCTTCAGCTCTGATATATTTGACCAGTTGGTAGTAACCACTGACAAGAGTTTCCTCTTAAGAGGAGCAGTAGTGGAGTATAGTAGTAGCGATGGTTTCTAAAAACTGATTTTCATTCTCTTGTAATGATCAGTAAATTTACTGTGACATTAATAACTAATTTAAATCAGTCCTGCCTACTAACACGTTCAGGTAATAAAAATTAAAGAAAAAAAAAACATGAAACCTGTCCAAAATAAATACAACTAACGAAATGTTGGTACAGTCCTCGTCATCAGGCATGGATCAGGGATGGGCACACCACATCCAGGCCCACCTGTGGGGTTACAGGACTACAATCATTCTGAAAATCTATGCTGGTATTTTTGCGTTTCTGAGGAGACAAAGAAGTGATGATTGATCGTGATTAGTATTACAGAAACAGGCTTGTGGACATTAATTCACCCAAACCACAAGAAAACCTCAATTAGTCATGTCCAAATTCAAGGAAGCACTCTGTCCTCTAACTCATTGTACCAAGCAGAAAGAAATGTTTGGAAGTGGAAAAATATGGTCAGAATGTGTCCATGGGTGTTTTTCTATTTCTGCAACTGTTATTCTGCAGTGAGTCATCAGAGGTGTGGCGACGGTGCGCCTGCTTCATTATTCACACAGTTTCCAGTCATTAGACACAAATTCAAGACATGAAACAACTGTTTCTGTCTCTTCAAAGTTACTTTTACAAAAATTAATAAATAAATAAAATGAAAAAAGAAGAGAGTGAATGTCTTAACTACACTTTTCTTATTTCCTGATTAGGTTAATAAAATAAAACTACATGTTTACAGTCATTTAGAGTGAGACAAAGCTCATGGTTGGAGTTAAATACAGAGTTGATACGGAATGACTGTCATAGTAAACAGAACCATTTCAATGCATGCTTTTTTCCATTGGAGGTCACTTATTATTTACTATTCTGGAGTTATAGCTCATTATTCTCTGCGTGAACAAATGACCCATGGGGCTGTTTTTGGAAGGACAATCTCACTTCCACATATGTTGAACTGTAAATGTATTCACACACACAGACGCTGGCCTTAGCTCGTTGTTGCCGAGCTGTACATCATCAAGGCAGATGCACTTGTCATAGATTGACCTTTAGTTCCAGTGTCAGTCCCACAGAAGAAAACAGAAATCTGCTTACACTGTAAGCACGGGATGAAACTCCAGGAGCCACATCATAGAAGAGGAACTTTCTAAACTAAACACACAAACTCACACATATGCACACTAACATACACCTGAGATAAATGGAAGGACAGGTATTTAAGTAATTGCCTCAGGTGTTCAGGTCAATAGGACCGTTGATGAAAAGGTGGCTAGTGGAAAGGTAAACGCAATTTTCATAATCCCAGTTATCAGAGAAAATGTGTATTATAGTATGTGTTTTCCACCTTTCATTGTCTTATCAGCCACTTCTATCAGCACCGCCAGGAAAAGCTACACAAACAGAGGGGAACATGGAAGAATCAGTCAAAACAAACCAGCGGAATAAACACAGCAGCTGTTTGAGCTGCTCTGAACACTTCATGCATGCAACAAAAGAAACATAATGCAAGACAATTTGTGACTCACCCACAAAAAAAGACTCTTCTGTCGCTCGCCAGGCTAATTATCAGCGATTTGTAAAGAGAGACATGGAGAAAAACACAGAGTGAGAACCTGCAAGGGGAGGTTAGACAAGGTCATCCATCTAAAGTAAAAGTAGTTGTGTAAGAAAAGGCTGAGCCGACATGGGGGCACCAGGGCCGCTGAACAAAGGCTGAAAGTGAAAGAAAAAAAACAGGTTCTTCAGATTTAGATAATCATTCTAATTGTCAATGGCAAATTTTGTTCTACACCTTGAAGCCCTTTTCTATTCGCTACATTAGTGGGAAGTATTCTGAAGCTAAGGCTTCTAATTTGTTTAACAATGCATTAAATGGTGTGATTAAGTGGCTGATTTAGATGAGGGAAGCCAGACATCAGGCCCGATGGCTTGGAAAGAATTAAATAAAGACGAGCAAACGGCCATGAGTCATGCAACCAAATTAATAGATTTAGTGTAAACACATTCTGTAAGTTCACCAAAACAAAAATAACAAATGAGAGAAAAGTTTATTAATATTAAGGCAGATTCAAACATCTGAGCTACCACATAGCTGGTGAAAACTTTCATTGTACCAAGAAAATTAAATATATCTTATAATCCCCCATTGATATGCTCACTTATACAGTAACACATGAAATAAAGTGCTGCTTCATAACAGTTTATGCTGGTTCATACTGGTTCATTCCAGTTCATACTGGTTCATTCTGTTTTATATCAGTTCATACCGGTTTATACCACATAATGTTTTGTTTACTTCTTTTCTGAGCGGAGTCTGTTGGTTTAAACAGTCTAAACATTGTTGGAAAGTGATGGAGCAGGAAACTGTGGGGGGGGGGCTTTGTCACTGCTGGACAACTAAACCTGCAGCAGAGCAGCAGTTGTGTTACTGGAGATGTTTAGTTGTGAAATGGACAAGAAAAGTTCAGAAAATGAAAGTGTATCAGATGTGTGTTGTAGGATTATGATCAAGGCTTCAAAATTATGAGATGGTTATTTTCTAGATAGTTATTTTGTGCAGAGTCGAACTACATGATGGGAAACACAATAAGAAGAAGAAGAAGAAGAGTTGGACTCAAAAATGTGATACTATGTTGCATAAAGGAGTTATTTCCTACCAGCCTAACATGGTATTTTTTTGTCCTACTTAGACGAACTGTTGATGTACGCTAGTTTAAAAACTGATTGTGAATAATACTGCTACCTGTTACGGGACAGAGAAAAATTCTGCAAGCAGAGAATCTTTACTGCAGACCAGTGGAGGTATTTCATGATGATAAAGGAGATCGTATTGAAATAGTGGCATGGTATTTTATCTGCTTTAATTGTGTGCTACTTGCCATTTTGTGTTTGTTTTTAGTTGCTGTGCCACCCCTTGAGCTGTCATCATTCATAAGACTTGTCACCTTAATGTAATCAGCACACCTGCTCCGGATAGGAGACACACTGGGATAAAAAGAAAAGGAAGTAGAACAGGAAAACCCACTGAGTGGGCAGCTAACAAACAGAGAATTGAAGACAGAGAAGGGACCACGCTAGGACTATAAGCGTTACGAGGCCACTGACAAGTAGGGGAAGAGAAGCACTTCAATTGTCCTGGCATCTCCTGTAGAAAATGTCTTGGTAAACTAGTTCTCATGTGCTCATTGTGTGTGTGTGTGTGTGTGTGTGTGTGTGTGTGTGTGTGTGTGTGTGTGTGTGTGTGTGTGTGTGTGTGTGT
>JBAFTA010000014.1:30484546-30498064 GCA_036919975.1 Melanotaenia parkinsoni
CCTCATTTCCAGTTATTCCTGCTACTATTTACCTGCTATCCTCACTAAACCAACTCCAGCTCAGCTGCTTTGTGGTGAATCAGAAACATCTTCTTGGCTTTGTTACAACCATAGAGGAGAATTATTTTTCTTCTTTTCAAAACAGTTTCTGAACAGCTATTAAAACAGCCCATCTGTGTTTAATACTTTCCTCCCCACCAAACACATAAACTAAGAATTTGTTTTTACTTTTGAAGAATCTCTAAATGATGTTCAGAGTAAGAGGTTGTTCACAAGTGATGCTAACATCAGTCCTTGGTGAAGTACTTTGTGAACACATGACTGACTGAGGACACATTCTCATCTAATCATGCATGACACGATTGGAGCTGGGAGGTGACGTTTTCCATTCAGTTCTGAACAAAACGTCCACGTGTCAAATTTTGGTATACTCTTTTTTTTAAAAAGGTTTCTGTAGTTGACTGAGGATTGTTGGCATTTGCTTCTGCTCAGCTGCTCAGTCAGTCTGAACTTTTTCTTTTCCTTTTCAGTCATTCTGTTAAAGATTTGCTGGCATCTAAGTTCAACAAGACAATCATTTTTTGGATAATTATGTCATTTATCATTTATAAAACTAAAAAGCAGACACAGCTGTGATTGGAAGAAAGGCATCCTTTCTATAATGTTGTGAGACATCTATAATACTGAATGTTCCTCACTTATATTATGACTTTCTAACCTTGTCTCAGTTCTACAAAGCGCTTTACATATGTTTCTCATCAAGCCATTGACACAGACATGGGTGCTGGAATATGCTGTGAAGCGGGGGAGGAAACTTGAGCTTGACTGGTAAAGAGGCCGAGGTGCTATTTTCACCCAAAACAAATTTCTGAATTTGTACAACATCTAACCCTTCGGCTAATGCAGGAAACAGCTGCATTCACCATTAAAGATTGGTTGAAGTGTGCATCTCACAAAACCCAACAATGCTCAGATCCGAACAGAAGAATAAATGTCTTCTTTTAAATTACTTGTTGCTGTAGAATTACATAATTAACTATGGTTTAAACAATGTTGATTCAGTGTCTTTAATATCAAAAGGCTGAATCCAAAGTGTAAAGAAATGCAACTATAATAACAGAAAACTGCAAAAACTGGCTACTTAGATGGACAAATATTCATTGAATTTACGAAATTCCTAAGCTAAATACTTTGCCGTAGCTTTAATATGTGTAATTCCCTTTCTGTCATATTTCCATTGTTATTTCACTCTTTCTTTCTGTTGGGCTGTCCTCCAAAATGTCCTGAAAAAAACACAGATGCCTGGAAAATGAGCAGTTCAGACATTCAATTTATTATGGACATTACTTCCTACCTGGATACCATTTCAGTTTATTCACAACAGAATGGTGTGCACTGAAATATTCAAGTTATAAAAAGGACAAGTTATTAAACTGCGTTTAGAAATGTAAGCTTTAGCTACCTCAGCATCCTAAACCCAAAATCTCCATCTCCGTTGGTCCTGGCCCAAAACAACATGGATGAGCAGAGATGCCCTCAACAGGAACATCTGGGATTTCATAAAGCACATCTTCTTCTTCATCTTCTTCTATTTTCCACCAGTGTCTTCTCCCATCACTGATTACAATGAGGCTAGCGTTACATCAGCTGCTGTGTTTCTAAGTTGGAACTGGCCTGTTGAATATGGTGGTGCTTCATAAATGTTATTGTGAGAGGCTTTTGGTGACAAGAGGTGTCTATTGTAGCTAATTTAGTAGTTACATAGAGTCAGTAAGTCAAAAAATTCAATTCAATATATACTGATCTATGATAACAGTTAAGCATGGCACTCTTCTTACCTGGAAATGTTAAAATTGTTGTGAACTGAATAAATGTAGTTGTCCTCTTTCACACTTGAACAAGGACAAAGACACATATACAGAGCTACTTATTCCGTATGCACTCCAGATTGAGTATGTAGAGATTTTTCTACATTCACATAGCAACAATGAACATTTCAGGAGGAATGTAGGCTTTATTGTCTTGTTCAAGGATACTTCAGCATGTAGACACAGTGGCAGTTGAACGACAGACCTTCCCCTAAACATGATTGCCATCAAAATTTATACATTTTTGTTTAGATGTGTTCGAGTTGCATCAGTTTGTTGGAAAGACATGCACATACATGTCGTGGATCCAACATTCTCATTTCTCCAGATTTTTCCAGTAGCTCAGCGTGATCTGGTTGACTAAATGAATCAGAGTTAAATCAATCAGAGCAGAGAAAAGAGTCAATGACAAATCAATCAGTAATTGATTTCATCTAATATTCCAAATCTCAAATTGAGTGTCTTACACCATGCTGTTAGATCCTGGGCTGTTTCAGGGGCCTCTTTGCACAGCCTACCTCTTGGGTCCTGTCCGGTATGGTAGACCTAGGATCTTGCCTGGTGTGGTAGACCTGGGATCGTGCTTGGTGTGGTAGACCTGGGATCGTTCTTGGTGTGGTAGACCTGGGATCATTCTTGGTGTGGAAGATCTGGGATCTTGCCTGGTGTGGTAGACCTGGGATCGTGCTTGGTGTGGAAGATCTGGGATCTTGCCTGGTGTGGTAGACCTGGGATCGTGCTTGGTGTGGTAGACCTGGGATCGTGCTTGGTGTGGTAGACCTGGGATTGTTCTTGGTGTGGTAGACCTGGGATCGTTCTTGGTGTGGTAGACCTGGGATCTTGCCTGGTGTGGTAGACCTAGGATCTTGCCTGGTATCGTAGATATGGGATCCTGCCTGGTGTGGTAGACCTGGGATCTTGCCTGGTGTGGTAGACCTGGGATCGTGCTTGGTGTGGTAGACCTGGGATCGTTCTTGGTGTGGTAGACCTGGGATCGTTCTTGGTGTGGTAGACCTGGGATCTTGCCTGGTGTGGTAGACCTGGGATCTTGCCTGGTATCGTAGATATGGGATCCTGCCTGGTGCGGTAGACCTGGGATCTTGCCTGGTATGGAAGATCTGGGATCCCGTCTGGTATCGTAGATATGGGATCCTGCCTGGTGTGGTAGACCTGATCCTTTATTGCTCCTGTGCTGCCATGATAAGCACCTCTGTGCTGTCCTTCAGTCCAGTCCTCTCTAGCCATTGGTTCATTTGTGCCACTTCTTCTATCTGTCGGTGATACAGCCTATGCAGGGTTTTTTTTTCCCCATGATGGTTCCTCCAACTCCTTCTCCTCCAGTTTTCACAGCGTGAGACATTCACTAAGTGCCTCATTTCTTGGGGCTATATTACTGATGTATTCGTGGAGCTTAGATGTTTAATCTTGGATAGTGGCCCTGATGCTCATTAGTCCTCTGTCGTCCTCTTTTTGCTTAGCACAAAGTATCTAGATACTGGACTTGGGGTGGAACCCTCCATGCAAGGTTACCAGCTTCTGTGTTCTCATGTTCGTGGTCTAAATTTCCTCCTTTAACCAGCTTATTATTCCAGTAGGGTATCTGATCGCTAGCTTTCCTTGCATCCTCTTCATGGTTGCCTTTTGTCTGTGGTATTCTAAAGTACTTGTAGTTGTCCTCTTATTACTAATTAAATTTTAAGATGTACAACATTATTTTTTTTTTTTTTTTTACATTTTCTCTTTTGGTTTATTGAATTTAATTTGATTTTTTGTATGCGTTCATTTTCGGTGCATGCAAATACAGTATTTCATTATTCTGATTTAATTAAAAATACTACTAATAATAATTAATAAACATACTTTAAAATAATGCAATATAAAAATATTTCAAATAATCACAGTTTTTATTTAAATATATTTCTTTTAAACCTTCCTCCGGTGCTGTAGGACGGTGTATGATTCACTCTTCACACATTTCTTGCTGTAAGGATTTGGTTGGGAAAGTGTTGTAGTCAACAGCTGCTAGTTTTTTAAATTATCTTTTATTGATTTTCATAATGAATATACGCACACAGAATAATGTTTTTGTGTTTTTTAAACTTTCTTTCATTTCTACTTTTTCCTTGTAAATGATGTATTTATTTCTTCGAAAATTACTCTGAAGATTTTTTTTTTAGATATCTGTTGGTGCTTTGGACCAAGAAGTGTGGTCTTTGTCAACTATTAACGTAATGCAGCCCCACACCACACGGCAGCTTAAGAATTTGTGACACATTTTCAGCAGTCTCCTAATGAGGCCAAGGCTGGCAGCTCTGTATGGTATGTTCATTTAATGTCAGCGGCTCAGTATTAGAGCAGGCAGAATTAGACTCTTCCAAGGCAACATTCGCACTTTTCAGCCATTAGCCTGACCGGTATCAGATTTGTCTTTAAAGGGCCTTTTCATCTGTTTTCAGTTAGAGACGTCATAAATGTGAAGTGAATATGTGCCAAAGTCATGACAGACAGATGGTGCCGTAATGATTTTCAGGGCTTGGGCGGGCAGGAAGTGCACAGGCCTGCTTACACTCTCGCTTCGGTGTCCGTACTGTAGCTAACACAGGTCTTTTCTTTCTGGAGGCCTGAAATGTTCATTTTAACCTTCAAAGGATTAAATGTTTTTTTTTTTTTCTAACTTTCTGCAAGGGAGGGGGTTGGATAACTCAGCCTCAAACTGCTGCATATACCAGCAGAATTATTTACATGGCTGTCATTTTGACTTGCTGGGGGGCCACTCAAAGCCTTTTTATTTCCATTTTTGCTGACAGCTCGGGGCTCATCACTGAACTGTCATAAGTTGCTGTTCTACTTCTCTGTTTTCTGTCCTTCAAGATGAGACATGCTGCTGCATGCTGACCGGGTTTACACTCATACGCATTAACACACATGCTTACTGTACACATCACTTTTCTCAGCTGTGGGCTTTCTATCACTTTTTCACAGACCACCACTTCTGGGTTTTTCTCCCCAGTGTTGATAAAATGTGTGTGTGGATGTCGGAGTGGAAGTTAACCTGAAGTGAAGGCAGCAGGCAGAGAGTCAAACAGCTCAAACACAAATTAAAGACACCAGTTAAGATGTGGCTATAAAAATGTCATCAACTCTTCCAATGAATCCATGTTAAAAGAAAATAGTGACAATATTTATGACTGAAACTCACTTCATTATTTAGAAAAACGATGAAGATCTAAATATTTACCATTAAACACTTTCTTATTATATGACATAATAATGATCTTTTTATGTATTTTTATTATTTTAGTTTTCTGTTAAATAAATGTTTTCCTCCTGACTTGGATTTGCAGAATTAATGCTTTTGTTTCAGTGTAATGTGCAATATAAACATTAAAACGTGCATTAAAATGGAAAAGTCAAACAAACTAGAAAGAATAAAAGGAATTAAATAGCAACAGGACCATCATCATCATCACTGTCTACGAACATGAGGGAGAAAAAATATTCATTTAAAAATGAAGGAAAACTCTTAATTAACAGCAGACTAAAGGTTTTCTGTTAGTTTGTTCCAGATATCAGGACTATAACTGAAGAAAAGAAGTATAATGTGCACATGTTCAGAAGCCAACAGCAGGACTACTGGAGTCTGATACACGAACACACACACACACACAAACTCACAAACTCACACACACACACTGGCACTGCTGCCTATGGAAATGAAAACATACCACAGCAGTGCAGAGATGAAGCGAACCCCGAGGGGCAGCCTTTTGCTGTGATGTGCTTCTCTTACTGCCCTCCAGACATGCGAGGTGATGCACATACCTTTTCACCCTACCACCATACACACACCATAACACCCCACACACACCATAGCACAACATAACACCCCAACACCCCATACCCCAGTCAAACCCATCAGATGACTGATAGCCGCCGTACGTTGGTCCTTTTTTTTTTTTTACCTTTCCCTGCCTGCTGCCGTTTCCCATGTGTGAATTTGTGAATGATCCATTTATTTTTAACAGGTTGCTCATTTAATGTTTATTATTCAAGCATCTTTTTAAGACATTTGTTTAAGTTATTGTGGTGCCAGTTGTGTTAATCAGATTTTTGTTAATTCTTTTCTCTCTGTTGGTAGTTTTGAACTCAGGCTGAGTACCTTTTCACTGAGGTTAAAATGGGATTGTTGGGTGGGGGACTTTGCAGTCTTGGTGGAATCACAGTGGAAAAACAAAACCCTAACTATTATCATCTGAAACTGGAGTGGAGTTATTCTAGCTACAGTTGAAATGGTGTGCCTTGTGTATTTCTGTTAGCTTCCAGAATGCTGTAAAAAAAGATATATGTGTGTGTTTTTTTTTTACTTTATAAAGTTTCAATAGAAGAAGCATTTTTTTTTAAATTGAGCACATTTGCAAACCATAATTAGCAACAGCAAGCTCAAGTTTAAAGGAAATTTGTCGACTATCTTCCTGAGTATATTTTTCTTTTGTCCCTTTTAAACATTATGTGTTTACTTCCAGTCAACCCAAATATAACTAAGCTTTTGCCATCATGAACAAGTTATATTTACTGAGATCCAGGTTTTATTCTCAGTCTTCAAATTCTGATGTATTATCAGGGCAACTCTATCACACTTTACAGTAATGGAGATAAAATAAGTTTTTAAACATATAGATGTTTGCTGCCTAAACCAAACAAACAGTGAGAAGGAAAGTGGAAGCTAGTGCTTTCAGAAGGACAATACTCCTTAATAAAATTTTTCTGTAGTACTTGATAGTTCAGGAAACAAAGCTTTTTTTTTTCTTTTTACTTAATCACATGTTTATTTATTCATGTATTTATTTCTGGCATGTTAAAGAAAACATATCTGTTCCTCATATGAGTTGTTGAGGGAACTTGCAATCTGAATGTTTTGGCTTATTTATTTTAAGTGTGAACTTTAATTTTGCTAAGTCGAGGATGACCCTCTGCCCTTCATAAATTATGGAACTTGTAGAACAGTGCCCCAACACGGTAAGGTTTCCCTAAAACCAGGAGGGAAGTCAGAAAAAGGAGCCAACTAATCATCAACCATAGAAATGCTTTATTTTCTTTTTTCCTTTTATCATTGCCTCTGACGGTGCATCTCAGTTAGTAAAAAGGGCTCAATTTTAGTGAAGCCTCCACATTCCTACTTAAATCCATAATGTAGGTTGAGGATAAAAGTTAATGACCTCAGCATCTCATTTTCTGGGTCCTGTCTTTGGCATGTCCCCTTTCAAGATCACCCTGAAGCTCAATGGCACAGAACAGACGAGAAAAGTCACTCTGCTGTGAATATATAATGACTTCTATTGTTATAGCCCACAATTGTTATAGGCCATAAAATGGCAATAGCTCATCTAGGAGATCCATGGTCAAAAAGGAGATGAGTGTGTGATCAGGAGGAGGATACTCACCTCATTTGCTGTCTGTCCATCCATCTCTCCCTCCTCTTTTGATTTATGTGCAGCTAACTACAATCCACATTCAGATTTGGGTATTTAGAATAATCAATTAACCCTTAAGTGATCCAAGAGGCTTTTTGTGCTATTTAGATTTTTGCTTTCAAGCCATTTTAAATGTGTTTATTTAATATAACAGAAAAAAAACCAAAGGCTTTTCTATTTTAAACAGTTCTAGAATTTTAATTCCTGTTCTTTGTAGCTACAGTACCTATCACTGACCCATCCCATGGCCTAATATTAATAAGCAAATACTGACTGGCTTGTATTTTATTGAAATATATATATATTTTTTTTTTCAATAAAAAATTGTTTTGTAAAGAAACTGGTCTTTAAAGATGCACTATGTAACTTTCTGACCTTAAAATGGAAATGAAACCGTCAACTATACTAACATTATCTACTAGTCCTATTCTTATTAATAACTGGGGGGGACAGAGTTCAGGCTGAGAACAAACAGTCCATTTTCACAAACTTAAGCTGAAACAGAGAACCCCGATAGGCAGCGTCCGCACCTGGACAGTCCGCATCCGCACCACGATAGACCGCGAATCCGCACCCAACAACCAGCATCCGCACCCCGACAGGCAGCGTCCGCACCTGGACAGTCCGCGTCTGCACCCCGATAGGCCGCGCATCTGCACCCGACAACCAGCATCCGCAGGCAGCGTTCGCGACTCAACAGGCTGCCTCTGCATCCCGACAGACCACGTCCGCACCCCAGAGTCAGTGACATAGCTCCTCACAAGTTCTGCGGCCTTTCAGAACCTGCAGTAGCTCTCGACAAACAGCTACTGAGAAATTTATAAAACATTGGGTATTCACACAGGACAGCTAGAAAGTCTTTACTCTCTGTACACAAAATATGCAACAAAGAGAAAGAAATTCCTCAGCAAGAGTTTTGAGGCCCATCTGCATGTTGCTGCAATGGATCACAGCTGTAAAGGCAGATTAATGCTTGTGTGGCGTTTGCGTGTGGTCGGCCATGGCGTTGCTGATGCTGGTGAGTGAGCATAGGTGCATGTCGTTTTGGTGTTGTGTTGCAGTTTCACCTCCTAACCTGAAGGGCGCAGCAGGGGTGGTATCGGCCGGTAAACTCACCAGGTCAGAGTTCTATGGATGGATCACTACAGTTCGGTAGGTATTTTCTGTTTTAAAACAACAATGGCGTCCAGTACAGTTCAGTGTCTTTATTAGCTTATAGAAGAAAACGAAGAAATAATTTCATTAGCCTCTCATCAACTTGACCCGCTGGTTATTGTTTTTAAAAATGGTGGTTACCACACAAATTCAGCGAGAAGATCCAGATATCTGGCAACACATGATCCTAAACTAACCAATCACAAGGGAGTACCTCTGCGTAACCATCTGCATAGCAGGAGTGTGCAGGAAGAGGTCTGGAAGAGGTGCACGTCGAGCCTCTGCAGCGGTACGCTGAGCCTACGCCATTACGCAGATGCAGACACCACGCCACCATAAATTAATGTTAACAGGAAGACAGCAAAAATAAAAAGGAGGGTGAGAAGCAACATAAACACAAGTGCTCCAAGGCTGCTCAACAGAATGTGGTTCAACACTAAATGTACACAAGGATTATACTTTCAGGAAAGACATTGGGGGAGGGGGTCTCAGTAGGTGCAAGACAACATCCATCAGGGAAACATTGCAAGACATGAAAACTGAGACTGTCATCACCCGTGGTCCAGCACAAAGTTGTTAAAAAAAACAGAAAAAGCTTTATCTGTTGACAAGCATCTGAGCAGATTTGGATCCTCATAGCCCCGTAATAACACCCACTGAGGAAGCATGGAAAGAGCATCATCATATTATCATACATCAGCAGATTTGCTGTACATTTACAAAATTAAATTCCATGATGATGCATGAATATATATCATAATTAATTTAGAGAAAATATCCAATGCAAAGTTTTCCATGCATTTTACTGCCTCCTAGGCCAAAAAGTTCTAAAGAAAGTTTAAATTATATATGTTCTATAGGTTTACATTGCTGTGGGAAACCTGCACAATGTTCTTTTGATTGAACATACATTATTATTAATATTATAGAGATCATTTGTAGTTTCGCATTACATTTTGAAATTCTAATCCTGCCTCCATCCTCTGTTTATGGTTCAAATCACCTATGTATGCATGTCTAAATGTCATATATTAGATAGTTCAGTTTTTCAATCCCACCTAGAATAAATCATTGTCTGAGAAAGTATTAATCTAATGTTTAGATCTCATAATTAAAATTCCTATGCAGTGAAATATTACAGACACTCCAGTGTCTTCGCTCGAACATCCTTCAGGTACAGCATGGCCTCGTCCAAAACATCCAACTACCGGCACAGTGATCCAAATGTGTGGACATGTGTTATGCATGATTCACCACACAACATGCCCCAGGTCAGCCTCCTGACAGCACATAGACTCCACTATTGTGGGCATCGCCTAACAGCAGCCACACCTACACCATGTAGTGCTGCCAACCCGCTCCGTCCCCAAGACAAGCACCGGCTCCACATCTTCCTCTTCCCTCCGCACCCTCCTTAAGTCACATGGCGTATTGGCTCAAAAGCATTGGCAATTAGATTTGGATGCTTGATTGGTCTTTCAGCTTTGTATTCCATTAATTTTCTCAAATGTAGTACAGCTTGTAGGGTGTAGTGTAGTGTAGCTGGTTATACTTATGGATTCCACTCAGTCAAAAAAACCAACCAACCCTGTTGCGTAGATAGTGACGTACGTCACACCAAAGCAGCAGCTCGCTGGCTTGCTAACTAGGTAACATTATGATATTAAATTGTTCATTTCTGTGGTGTTAACTATTTTTGAAAATAATTTTTTGCCTTGATGTTTATTCATGTATATTTTAATAATTTCAGTGCCAAAAATTGCATGTTGCATTTCCACTTATTCTATTCCTTCTTATTCTGGACTCATTTGTTGGCACAGTGACATCCATTATGAGCATACCTGGATCAAATGTTGCCCAGTAGCATCTGGAGGCCGAGAAACCACTTCAGCTTTTTTTTCAGGGACACCATGTAATGTTTCAGCCTAGTTTAATTTTACACACCACGTCACATGCTAGCAAGCGGATATAAACATGCTGACCATGTCGAACACGGATCCTGGCTGATTCGGCTAAGAAATACAAGAAGACATTATTGGAGGAAGAGAGGACAAGAGTCGCCATCAGACTCACTTTTGCTGGTTGGAGAGAGTTCAGAGTACAGATAAGATGAAGACGGATGCTGGATTAGCTGTCAATAGGGAGCGTTCATTCAGAAAATCTGCAAACATTCTGTAGTCTGTCTTTAAAGAGTTAAAAACTACACATCCCTTCAAACTCTGTCTTTTTTGGGGAACCTTTCACATCTGCTTCAGCTCTGTTGTATTTACAATCTAGCATGAATTCTAATGTTAACTCTACCTGCTCTTGTAGCTACAGTGGTCCACCACAGTGTATTATCTTAAAGTATCAAGGGTTATAAATCAGGGCTCCAGAGGCACTCTAGGGAGAGTGAAATTAAATCAGCATTTCCTCTCATCAGCACAAAAACTGAAACTCAAACTGGGGTGGGAAGTATGCATGCTGTTAGCTCCAGATTCTTTAACCCTGACTGGTGTGTAAACACTTTTAGTCACAGAACCAAATTTTCACCTCCCTCTCACTTTGTTTCCTGTTCTGACTTATAGCCTTGGCCAAGCTCCCAAAATAAATGGCTGAATTTCTGTTGGTTAACTTGAGAATGGCTGGATGAAGTAATATTATTCTGTGTGAGTGGTAGATCCATTTGGGAGAGTAAAAAAAATGAGCCAGGTGGCAGTATGATCTTAGTCCAGCACAAAAACAAAAGCAGCAATAGATGTACAGGCAATTATTTATTACCAGTAAAGTTTGAATATTAGTTGTGTATGACTGTTTCATGAGATTAACTCAGTAAAAAAGCATGCCGGAGCAAAGTGCTCTTTGAAACTGGAGCTGAAAATCAATACACATTTCTTAACAAACCAGAAATCTTGAGGCTAATGAAGAGTTTGTTATCTGTTTGATACAACTTAATCTAGGATGTAAGATCAACTGTCTTGAGCCATTACAGTAATCACACATCATCAGGTGACAGGAAAGGTCAGATTTTAGGCTCCTGGTTATGTTGTGTTAAACTAGAGTTGCTTGATGGTGGGTCACCTTATACGGTCTCTCCACAACCAACGGGCCTCCACACGTTAACTGTTTTGGAGAGACAAAATGATGGTTTGAGATGTAATGCCACAAGCTTGTGTCAGCCAGACCTGTCAACACTGAACAATAAACCTTTTCAGAAAGACAGAGAGTCAGGCTGATAAAGAGCTACATCTCTATAGATGAAGGGCAGGTCAAGCATCCATTGCACACACACACACACACACACACATAGTCATATTCATACTATCATTAACTCAGTGCTCCATCACTGTAAAGTGCCATTAAGAACTAGACATAATGCAAAGGGGATTAGATTTCACCTGTCCTCCGCTCTCTGTCTGCATCTGGTGTCACGTCTCCGTCAGGGACAGTACAACTGAAATGACGGAGAACATGACTGATGGTGGACTTCTAGGAGGAAGATTTTCACGGGTCATTTATTTAATTGGACCCTTAAATTGTCTTTAAATTACTTAGTTTTCCTGGATTTCTCTGAGAAATGGTTGATTACAAACAAAGCACCAAACTGAATGAAATTAGGATTCAACATTTCTAAAAGATACGGTTTATGGTTTCATATAACTGATGTTTTTCAGCAGTTTCAAATTAAAGTACATCAGCACAGATTCATCAGAAAATTCTGATTATCCTGTAAAAACAGTATGAAAGCCCCTATTCCAACAAAAGATGAGATTCTGTAAGATATAAATAAAAACTGAACCAACTGCTGATCTGGTAAACTGGTGGAATAACCTGGGAAGGAGATTACTTGCTTTATGGGTTTTTCAAGTTTCACCAAGTTTATGTTTGCTATATTCAGTTCATCTCACCTTTATTTATACAGAGCCAGTTCACAACAGTCACCTCAAAGCTCTTTAACAGACACAGTCTAATCCAGTCAGGTTGATTGTAGTCCAATTAAAACAGGTCCATTATCTGATCTAATTTATAATAATGGATTAGATTTATATAGCACCTTTTAAGGCACCCAAACTAGCAACAGTAACACAATTAATTAAGACAATAAACTGATAAAAAAAACAAGCCAAAAAAAATCAACTCAAGCTGTTTAAAAGCCCATTTAAAATATGTAAGTCTTAAGAGTAGATTAAAAGACAGAAAGTGTCTATGGTGCAGGGGCAGTGTTTTCCAAAGTTTGAGGTCTACAACTGAAAATGAGCTGTCCCCTCTGGATTTCACCTTAGATTTAGGGAAACCTGCAAGGACTGATCTGCCAACCTGAGAGAGCGTGCAGGGGTGTAGGGCTGGAGCAGGTTGTACAGCTACTTTGGGGCAGGGCCATGTTGACATTTCAAAACAAATAAAATCATTTTAAAACCAATACAGAACGAAACAGATAACCGGTGCAAATACTTCAAAACCAGTATCATGTGCTCCTGTCTTTTGGTGCCAGTTAAAAGCCGAGCTGCAGCATTTTGAATGAGTTGCAGTCAGGCAAGAGTTGAGTCTGGCATAAAGTGTGTTGCAGTAATCTAAGTGATTTGTGATAAAAGAATGAATTAAAATCTCAAAATCATGACAATGGACAAATGGCTTAGCTTTAGACAATTGTCTGAGCTAAAAGAAGTTGGATTTTACAACAGTGCTAATCTGTGCATCAAACTTTAGAGCACAGTCCAGCTTCATGTCAAGGTTGGTCACTGTAGGCCACCCAAGCATCCCAGGTCTAGGCAGGCTAAGGAAACATCCTTCAGGCCAAACAACAACTCCTCAGTTTTGTTGTCATTAAAATGAAGAAATTTCAGGGACATCCAGGTTTTAATTTCTTCAACACAACATAAAAGTGGTTTAATACAGTAAGCATTACTTTGCTTTAGTGGCATATATATCTGGCTGTCATCGGCATAAAAACCAGACCAGACATAAGGACCAGACGGCATCAGCCCCAGGCTGCTCAGGACCTGTGCAGACCAGCTCTGTGAGGTGCTCACTTACATCTTTAACCT
>JBAFTA010000014.1:30589777-30602847 GCA_036919975.1 Melanotaenia parkinsoni
CAGCAGCATGGCTTCACAGGAGAAGAGTCCGGCTGCTGAACTGGCCTGCCTGCAGTCCAGACCTTTCACCAGTACACCACATCTGGAGCATCATGGAAGCAGAAACCCAGCAACCAAGGTCCCGGGGCCTTATTTATAAAACTGTGCATAGCAAAGCAAACTACAGGTGGCGTCTCCTGCGCAAAAAGCAATTTCTACTCTTCTCAATTTCTACTTCTACTTTCAGATTTGTAAAAGCGTGCTCACGCACCTCCCACACCTGTTTCTGTTGATAAATCAGAATCAACTCTAAAGCGGGCGCACATGCCCTCATGGTGGCTATAAATGGTCGGGTGGATGCCTATAATAAATACTCATCACATCATTTACATGATGGCTCAGGAGGGAAAAAGAGGGAAGAAGTGGAATTGTTCAGGGTGTGAGACAGAGATCCTGATGGACCACGTTGGCAAACTTAAAAATGTTTAGTTGGTGTTCACGGCGTGGACGTTACTGGTGTCAGAAAGACAGGCAGGTGGAGATGCTGTCATCACAGTGTCAGAAGGGAAGACAGAGGCATTGGACTATGCGACTGGATATTTCAGTCGGTAGAGCATCCATCTCCCATGCGGGAGGCATGGGAGTTGCCGGTTCCCGTTTTCCCAGATTATGCGCGTAATCCTGGGTCAGAGTGTGCATGGAGATAGGAACATTTTCCCATCAAGTTTTGTTTTGATAAATCCCAAAAGTTGACTATAACTGCCGTACGCCAGAGGAAGAGTGGTCATTTAGAAAATTGGTGGTTTGATCCTAGCCTCCCGAGACTACATGTTGAGGTGACTTGGACTACAGTGATGGCCTGTTAACTTTCTGAAAAAGAAGGGGCTAGCCCATCGATGTGGGTCCAGAGCTCTGCTGTGAGACTTCTCATGTATTTTATTCTGTGTATTTTATGTTGTTGTGAATGTTATTGTCTTACTTTCTATTGCTCTATGTTCTATTGTTAATGAAACATGGATTGATTAGATTTGGAAATCATTGCATTCTGAATTAATTTACATTTACCACAGAGACATTTTTTTAGAATTGGGGTTCTATTAGAGATTTTGTTTAAAGATTTTTTTTAACAGTGGAGAAAATAAATAAATGTACCTAAAAGCACCAAAATGTGACCTTTAAGCTAAAGTATGTGATTTTGTTTTGTTTTTTTTTTTCTCTCTCTCCACAAAACATTTTAAATTAATTGTGTTCCAAACCATTTATAGAGCCAAGGCATTTCTGAGAAATGTATTAATGTTCTTTCCTAAATGTAGGCTTTATCATCAGGGGTAAAAACTGGTTTCCTGGTAAAAATCAACCTGCGGCCTTGAAAGACTGCACTGTGCCTTTTTGCCCAGCGCTCCAGTTTCTTATCACAATGAACACCCAGATAGCTGCGTATCGAATCACCTGCCAGCATCTGGGAGTGAAAAACGATTAAAACATTTCCATGACGTCTCAACTCCCCCTGCCACCAAAGAAGGATGAATTTCTGGTGTGTTGTCTAACTTTTGATCCCAAACATTTCTACATTAATGAGGCGACTCTCAGACAAAGTAAACGAGCAGGACCTCCCAGTTCCAGCTATTATTGTTATTATTTATTTTTAAGCACAAATATCTTAACAATGTCACATTTGTGTTATTTAAAATGGAAGGATTAAACATTTATTCCAGCTTGTTAAATAGACTTTCAGTTACTTAATGCTGTAAAAAATGATGTTGCACAACTGTTATTGAAAATGATGCAGGAAGGGTGAAATATGGCAGACACTGCAACACAACCAACCTGAGGAGACAGTAAAAAGGTTCAGATCAGCAACATGTCAGCACAAAAACACAAAAATCAGTTTACGCCATCACCATTTCACCATTTCTGCCCATTTATTATGAGGCTACTTTATTCTTATGATGCAGTGATGGATGGTGGAAAGACTGAGGCTGAGGAAGAGGAGGGTGTCCATGACCAAAGAGGACATTTTATACCAGAATAACTTTCAGTTCATGAGCTGCTGGTGTTCAGCCCAGAAAAGAACCTAATGTCCTGTAAGGACTGTTGCATCTACACAAAGTAAATAAACAGAACAAACCATTTTATCATTGGGACACATCACTGTAGACTGGGAGACCCTCAAACCTGGACAGCCAGAAGACAAACACCAGCGAGACGAGTGGACAAGAGAAGGATGGGAGAATGTTGTTGTTTTGCCATTTTTCTTTTCTTTTAATAATCACATAAATATTATTTTAGCCTAGAAAGATTGGAAAACAGCAGCTATTATTTTGTAAAATGTGTAGATGTGCTTGTCCATTTAAGGGTTAATTGGTGACATTGTTCATGCATAAGTAGTTTTGTTCATTTGTTAGGATTTATCTTCTCAACTTCAGGTTCTGTGGTGTGATTTTGTGTTACTTGTGCTACATGTGGAACTTTTAGTGCACTAAGAGAACATTACACTGCGCATGACTGTGGATATTTTTGTCCACATAGGCACATTTTTAATTCTAAAACAGGTTATTTTGACTGTGTTAGCGCATGTGGCACAGATTTTTGTAAGTCTTTATTTTAGAATTCAGCTTTTATTTAATCAAATAGCATTTTATGCACAGGCCTGGCATGGGGCTGAATTTAATGGTGAACAGTAGAAATGCCTAATTCTTTTCAGTGTTGAACCCCAAACATGCCAGAATGCATAATTATATTCTGTAATAGCTATTAGATTAAAAACAAGGTGGGGAGGGGGCACCACAAAGCAGTTATGCTTAGTGCACCCAACTGGATAGCAACAGCCCTGGTAGTCGGTTACTGGCTTGATGAAAATAGAAATATGTAATTAACTGTTGTTGGGATCTGGGGCAGCTTTAAACAGGAAGTGATTATTGTTTATTGGAGAAGGGCTCAGACAAAATGAACCTGTTGTTCTTCCTACTTGTTATTTTATATCTTGGGTTATTATGACTACTGCTTGTCACATTTGTGTCTTCTCTTCTGTTTCTTTTTTAATTTTATTGATTATTCACATGAAAGATCTTCTTAGAAACAACTCTGCTGCCTCCACCAGTCATTTTCCTTTCTCACTCTCCCTTTCCTTCTCAGTCTCTCTTCGCCCTCATCTTCTCTTCTGTACAGACTGTTTTCATCACTCCTTTCCTTTCTGCTCATCTTTCTCTGTTCTCCAAGAGCTTCACATTTTCCTTTTATTCCTGCTGGTTTTCTTTCAACCTAATGGCTCCTTCACAGCCTCACTCTTCTCTCTCTTCACAAAACGGCACTCCTCTCGGCCTCTTTCTCTCTCCTTATCAGAGTGGAGGATGAATGGTGAAAGCGAGTAGGCAGGCGTGAGACTCGAACCTGATACCTTCTGTGTGGGAACTCCATTGTGACTGAGAGCAAGAGAAGGTATCGCACTTCTTCTCCGTATGGTCGATAGAGCAGACCCTCTCAGCTTTCCTCCGCTTGAATGGCATCACTGTGCCAGTCGGCCTGGGGAGGGAGGGAAGCAGGGCGTGGGCTGGGGGGGATGCATGACCTGACAAAAACAGCGAAGGATCATTTCATCTCTCAAATATTTTCGGAGGCCCTGCAATGGACTGGGGACCTGTCCAGGGTGTCCCTGCCTCGCCTGATATTTGCTGGCATAGGCTCCAGCTGCCCCACGACCAGATCAGTGATGTTTGTAAAAAGTCACTTTCTCCATGTTGTCTCTAGACTCCTCCATGTCTCGCTGTCATTAACGACGGATGCTGCGCATGCATGTTAAATATTTTAACATAGTTAATCACTTAAATTAGTTACCGCTGTAAACACGTTATTTTTGACAGCCTTAATTATTACAAAAGTATTTACTAGAAAACACACATATGACTAGTAAAATTATAAAATACATGACCTGGAATATCAGGGGAAGTGGAAACCCCTACTTTGTCTTATGTAAAAATTAATAAGGCAGATATTATTTTATTCAAGAAACACTATTAAAGGAATGAGGAGGCAAAAAATAAAAAAAAATAATGGGCTGAATGAAGTGTGTATTTCATAGCTTGCTCTTGTAAGAGGGTTATGAGACGAGTGAATAAAGGAATACATTTTACTTTACAAAAAGAAATTAAGAATACAGAAGGTAGAATGATGTGTGTGCAAGCTGTAATTGAAGGTTTACAGGTAATATTATGTGACACTTGTTACTACATTACCTGTCCATCTGAGTTACCGTGGTAACTAGTGCTGTGAATAAGTCTGCTCCGGACCAGGATAACTGCCCAGCAATAAATTCTTGAAAATGCATGCCTCATTAAAGGCAGGAGACCCGTGGCTGAATGTAAAACCCAGATCTTTTTATTGTTGGGTGAATGATCGGACGTGATGGTCACATGACCATATAGATATTCTTTGATTTAGGTACTTTATGGCATGCAGGAAGTGGTGCATCATCTGTAGGCCCACAATTATACATTGTGCATTCAGGTTTAGAGATGATCAAGATGATGAAGTTTAAGTTTCTTTGAAACAAAGTTTGCTTCGGTCAGTGTGTTCGTGGCATTTATTGGGTGCTCTCCTGGTAGTTCCACTGCTTCCAGATCAGATCAGATTTTATTTTTTACATTAACTGTTTCTGGGTACAGAACACTAAATTTCCTCTACTATTGGATCAAATAGCATAAAACCATTAAACGTGTTGGCAAGCTTTGCGGCTTACCTCAGGTGTGTGTAGTTGATCAGACAGTAACCTGAGCGACGTACAGTTTAGCTTTCATTTTGACATAACTTTATTGCTTCTGACCACACAATACACACAGTGGTTGATGTAGAGAAAGAGGATTATATTCTGTATTTACTGATGAATCAATCATCAAGAGGGACTTTTCACTCGGCAGCTAACAGGCATGTAACAGCCACTGTACAAGTTTGGCAGGTTTTATGGAATTTTATGGCTTTATCAGCCATATCGAGCTGAATAAGCTGAAAATAATTGGGAATGATTTACCCTGTCGCTAATCTGGTGTTTGTTGTATGTTTACTGTCGCTTGCTTTAATGATTTTAATTGAATTATCTTAAATGATTTTCTACGAGTTTATATGTTTGTTTGTTTGTTTTTTTTAATAATGTCCTGTGGGTTTGGATTGCTTCTAGAGTTGTAGATGAGGTTGAGATTCAGTGACCTGGTCATGGTCCGAGTGTGTTCTTTTGATTTCCATTGCTTGTGTTGTATGTGAGTAAATCTGCTTGTCTGTCTTTCTCTACGCTGTCTAACGGTGTAACAGGTAGGATCCCTTTACTTTCAGTCTTGTCGTCTCCACTTACTCATCGCCCCTCTTACAGGTGCTGATAATTCAGCCATCCACTCACTTCCACTCGCTGCCAGGTTGCTGTCATGGTTAAATTTAGGTGGTTACATTGTCATAGTTATGTTACTAAAGGTCATGTTAATGATGGTGTAAAACACAGTACTTTCAACTAATCCAGACAAGTGCAGGTGGCTGTTTCTCCACTTAGGTTAATAGGTTATGTGTCATAAAAGTGAAGGAAATTTGGATCCAATCACATATCACATCCTTTTAAATTTCTTTTCTCTTTTTGTCTTGGAAAGGACCCCCTGATCTTTCTTGCCAGTTATGTATTGTTTTGTTCCTTTAGATCTCTTTAGCTTTGCCCTGACCTCCTAAACCCAGCTTTCAGAGTGTATGCCTGACACGACTCACACTGAAAGCAATCTAGTGAGCCTGTTTTCTATCTTAGAAACTCAGCGCAGTCCAGAGTTCATAAAGAGCTTGGGTCACTACTCCACCAGACTTGACAGATTAGCATAAAGCTGA
Organism: Melanotaenia parkinsoni; assembly: GCA_036919975.1. Taxonomy (NCBI): domain Eukaryota; kingdom Metazoa; phylum Chordata; class Actinopteri; order Atheriniformes; family Melanotaeniidae; genus Melanotaenia; species Melanotaenia parkinsoni. The sequence goes on from JBAFTA010000014.1 coordinate 30,595,610, forward strand.
AGCACGCTCCATCCAGCTTACACAGTGCCCTTTGTGATTATTTGCTGGCCTGAACAAACAAACTAGAAGAACTAAAAGAAAGGTAAAAAAAAGAAGACTCCCATTCAGAGTCTGAGGCAGAGAGTTTGTTATTTCAGATCAGCTATAATCTGACCTGTTTTTGTGTGTGGAGACAGACTGGCAGACGGCAGAGATATGGGGGGTATTTTCCGTGTACACTCTGCTCGTATTAAGTTCTGCAGTCTGGAAGTTTGGTTTGCAAAGTCTGATGCATGTGGTCAAGCTGTGAAAACTCTTCTGCAGGACAAACCCTCTCCACCCTCTTAACATCAGTTCCTCAAGCTGAAATCAGTGGTTTAAAAATGAATCATTTATATTCCAGGTCATATTTAGTTACAGTCTCTTGTAGCTTGACTCTAACCCACACAGTGTTTGACTTTGTTGCTCTGAGTAAGGGCCCAGGATGTTTGTATCTGTTGTATAATTACCAGTGCACTTAATTTAGTTATGTGGTTGTTCGTGTAAATTAGTCTCCTTTATTTCTAACGTGTCCTGTTATGGAACAATGATCTGACTGGGGTCTACCCTGACTCTTTGTGATAGTAATTTTGATAAGAGAGACATTTGTTTTGATTTCACATGAACAACTGTCACAGTCATGAAGAAAGATATCCATTTCAAGTCGATCCATCCACACATTCACTATTGTTGATGCATTCTTGGTTTTCATTGCAGCAGGTTATTGTTTCCAACTCAAACCAAAGGGTCAGGTGTTGTATTTCTTATGTTTCATACATCTGAACCAGAACTTTGCATTACAGTGGAGTTCCAGTTTCAGCAGCACTCCACCGTAATGCAAAAATACCAAAGTTAGAATTTTCTGGGTCAAGCCTAGTGGTAGATAAAGATGACAAACAGGGAACTTGGTCAAAAACCCAGTGATTTAAACCAGCGCCGAGCAACTAAGAGTCTGACTTAAGTTGTATTATTGAATGTAAGCAGTAGTTTTAGTGTCGAGACAAAGACGTTGTGCATTTGCACAGAGTCAGTGGCTGATAAGAGCAGCTATTACCAGAATAAATGGATTTATCCCTTGCTGTGTGGAGAAGTCTCTTTGGTTGACATCGCTGCATGTGACAAGTGGATTACTGCTTCCTTAATGCCTTCCCTCCTCTTCCTCCCTTCCACTTTCTGCCTTTTCTTTGCCTATCTCCTATTTACAACTAATATGTCAATTTTCTTTTTCGGCAATCTTTCTGTGTTTTTTTTTTTTTTAGGAGTGTCAGTGATGTTTGATATTTCCATCATCTTTCAGCATCCTCCTCATCCCTCTCCTCCTCCAGTGCTGTCTCTCTCCTTTATTTATGTGTGTAATGAAAGCCTATAATCATATTCTACACACCCACATACTGTATGAGGCTTAAGATTATATGTCTGAGGCTGTAAGAACAACAGAATCATTATATTAATGGTAGTGGTGGAAGATCCTCATCATTGTTGCAGCAATGTTTATTATCCACTCTGTCTATCAAAGTTGCCAATTATTTTCTAGACTGAGAGTTGGAGTGGGAGATAAATAAGGCCCAACAGATGCCTGAGAGCAAAGACAGAAAACAGGAAAGTTTTCACATCATTTAAAAGCAAAATGACAAAACCTATAAATATAATGAAACAGAAGTATTAGAGATCATTACTTGTTTCCTGCTAGGAAGTCATACTGTAGCTTCAGGACTTCCATCCCCAGTGAAGGACGCCTGGTACCAGATCACAGTTTCAGGATCAGCCATGGATTGGCTGCCTGGTACCAGAGACTCCAGTTTTAGGAGCACAGTCTCAGACATTGTCCAGATGTACGCTGTTATTTTGATGATTGCAGATGATTCTCTGTGTTTGTGTCTGTCATGCATATGCAAATGTAGTTGTTGGCTGTTGGAAAAATAACTTTTAAGGAAACACCTTCCATGGTGAAGATTTTCTGATAATCCACCTGCGCTCGCCATGTATGGACAGAATAACTGGTTTTATCTTGTAGCATCAGATCGTGTACTGTCCTCTGAGTGCCTTGCATCACAACATGCACCATTAACTCCTTTGTTTCCATGGAAACACCAGTACGTAACCAAGATTGTGCTGACCACATATAATTCAAACATACGTCTACGGGAAATACATCATCATCATCCACATGAAAGAAAAAAACAAAAAGAAGAAGATGTGAACTTTATACGTGTTTGCATACAGGTTTGTCACCAACTGTACTGAAGAACAAAGACATCACAACGAGTTGTTAGCTGTATTTCCTTTACCCCAAGAATTGTGTAAAATGTAAATATTAAAATTTAAAAAACTGGTAATGGAAACATCTAAATAAAAAAAAAGCCTCTTAAATATCACTAAAACCTTTTCATGCTCTAATGTGTTTTATTACATGTGTTGATATAGCAGAATAAAGCAAAAATGTAATGAAAACACTTTTTTTACATGTACATGGACGTGACGTAGGAGGTCACGTGATCAGTTCATTTCAAGTACAGCTGCGTCTGCTCATGTGGACAGACAATCTGTTGTAAAAAGTGCCACATGGTGTCAGGAATCATGACTTTGTTTATTTTGTTATGTCTGTTTTTTGGTTTCTCTGTGGCTCTGGGACTTCCCGCTGGGCGTGACGGCGGTGCTAATGGCAGATTGGATTCACCTGCAGATCACCTTGGCCTACCTTCTTAAGCTCCAGTTTGCAGTCTGCTCATCACCAGATCGTTGCCTTACCAACTGGTGCAACACCAGCCAAGCACAGTTTGTATTCCAGTTCTGAAATATCTTTTTTGGATTGTATCGTCATCGTTTGGTGGATCTTTTTTTCCCAGATAAAATCACAGTCCAGACTAGAGCTAACCTTCCACATGCCTGTTTTTTTTTCCCCCACTGTACCACCGTCTCTGCCTCAGGTGTTTTTTAAGTTTCTTTTCTTCAGGATTCACAGTTCACTACATTAAACATTTGTTTTTCCTTACCAACCTACTGTCTTCTTCTTACTGGATCTGGCCTGTCTCCCTGCTAGCAATTTATTTGTACAGTGCCAGATCAAGACAAAGTTCTCACGAGTAACCTTTACAGACACAGTCCAATTCAGTCCAATTCATTATTCCAGTAACAATAATTTAATTAAAACAAATCCATTATGTGGTCCAGATTTGAACCAGAGGGAAAACCACAATCAGAACCAGAATCAGGAAGAAAAACGTCCATCAGAACTAGAACCAGGAAGGACTGCCATGTTTGGGGGTGGAGAGGACAGGAAAGAGGGGCCAACCAACAGCATAACTCTGAACCAGGGATGCCTGCTGAGAAAGAACAAGACAAACACAAAATTAATGGTAACATCAGTGTCAAATGTTTCTACAGAGAGAGTAAAGAGAGCAGACAAGGAGCCCAGTGCATCATGGGACGTCCCCCAGCAGCCTCGGCCTATAGCAGCAGAACCAAAGGGATGGATCAGGGTCACCAAACCAGACGTACAAGATTTGACTGATCTGAAGAGTAGAGAGAGTGAAACCATGGTGAGGTTTCTGCCCCCAAGTCTACTTTTAGAACCTCTAGGAATCTCCAGTAAACCTGCAGTCTGAGAATGAAGCTCTGATGGAAAAAAAATCTTAGACTCTTCATCTTGGTCAAAAAGAGCTTTATATGAGGAGAAGAATTTTAAGTCCTATTCAGATTTTAACAGAATAGAATAGAATTTTGTTGTCATTGCAACAAGTGCAACGAAATTACAAAAAACAGTCATTTTGGATCAGATGGAGTTTTTTCAGAACATTTCCGGGACATAACAATAATCAGGAATAACAGTCGTCCAATCTGGAATGAACAAATCCATTTTTCTACATCACTCTGTGACTGGATGTTCCTCATTTTGGGAACCTGGTTTATATGTCAGCTGTTTATGAGTCAAAGGACAGATCCTGGTCCAGAAGGTCTGTCACTGAAGTACTGGAAGCCAACCCAACACCATCTAGAGTAATTTCATAGCTAGACAGTCTTACTAAGGTTTTCAGGTCCAACAACAACTCAGAAAATTCAGTCATCCAGCAGCTGCTCCAGAAAGACGGTCTAACTAACTCTAAAACGAAACTCAGGGTTAACTTAGTCTGAGCAACTCTGAGTTTTCAGTTCAGAGTTTGTTCGATCATCTGTGAGTATCTTTTTAAAGTCTCAACATTTTACCTGCTCCTGGTGTTTGTGTAGCACCATATCTTCAGAGCATGAAACAGAAAGAACTGGTTCTAGATTGGGCTCTGACCCAGAAGCAGCTCTGGAACTGCTGAGGGAAAGAGGTACTGATGGGCATCCATTCCCACATAAATGCAGCAAATACAAAAAGCGTGTGTGGAGGTGCTCACACTGTTAGTAAAGGCCTGGTTGTTAAGACGGGGTCGAGAATTTGAAGATCACAGCTGAATTTAGAAACTTTGTACTTTAGAAACGTTCTTCACTTTAAATAAGCCCAATAGTTTCTTTAAAAACGTGTTAATTTAACACAATGTGACACTTTGATCAGATGTTGGATGAAGGAACATCCAGTAAAACAGCTGGACTCGTGTTGTTAGCCAGAAGATCAGGAGGTTACAGAAGTCTGGCTCACTGTTGATTTGACTTTCTATTTGTTCTAACAAGTTACCTGTCCCCATTCTCAAACACAAACTGTCTCAACGTTTCAGATAAGGTTATAATGTAATGTGACCCCCCCACCACAATGTGTCTGCATTCACACAGAGTTCAGACAGTTGCTTCTTTCTGCAGCCACCAGCCTGAACACACTGCAGCAGCTCAGCCTTAATAGCTCTTGGTTTGTATATATTCTGGATGTGTATATTTACCTGTGAGCACATGTGGATGTGTGTCATTTCCGAGCAGTTCACTTTCTGTCCCTTCCCCAAACCCAAATAAGCAGCTCCACACTTTCCCTGCCTCTCGGCCGTGTGAATGGCCCGGGGTCTGTCATCTGTGCTGAGTTGCCTCAATGCCACGACCGCATAGCACTGCAGGAACGAGTCTTTACAAAACCACCGCTGAGACAACTAACTGGTCCCATGCGTCTAATTATACTTCTTGTTTAATCTTTAAGAAAAAAAGGTGTTTTGGTTCAGGATAGTAATTATACGAACGTGTTGCTTTCAGTGGAATAAAGCTGTTACCTTCTACACCGACAAACAGGTAAAAACATGCAGAAAAAGATCAGTTTCACTGACTTTGTTGGAAACTACAGTATGATGTAACCCTTTAAACACATCCTGCTAAAGTCTGAGCTGTGCAACAGAATGTTCTCCCATTTCCTTTAATCTCTAATAGAAGAAGCAACCAGATGAATGTGGAGGTCCACCTGCTGAAGACCAGAACTGCACAGGGACCCCAGACTGAGCAGGAGCTGGAGGGAGATGTGAATCATCAGCTTGGTCTGGAGTCCCAGTCTCCACGTACAACATCATGAGGCAAAAAGGCAAAATCTGCAGACTTCTGTTTAGATTCATGTTTATCGCCAACAAAAAATGTCTGATGGAAAACGAGGATGTAAAATTGGCAGCAGCTTGGCAGTGTGTTCAACAAGTTCATCATCAAACAGGCCGAGCACTCTGGCCTCACCTCCAAGGTTCACCTGAAAAATGCTGGAAATTTCTAAACCTAAAGCCACAAGAACACAATCAATGACTTTTTTTTAAAGTTTCAGAATCTTGCTGAAGGACGCTTTTGGCTCAGAAGAAAAGAGCAGCTGGGCTTTCAAACTCCTGACCCGGACTCTAATGGATCAGCCCTTGTCCCACCTGGGCCACACCTGTGACACTGACTTTGTGTTTTATTTATGCTTGGACTGATGTGTGTGTGTGTGTGTGTGTGTGTGTGTGTGTGTGCGCGCGTGTGTGTGCGTGTGTGTGTGTGTGTGTGAGGGAGAGGGAGAGAAAGTATGAAAAAGACAGAATCAGCTGAAACTCTGTAACTGAAGTCACAGTATTTTTGTTCCCTTTTGGTTCCTCAACTCTCCACCACACACACACACACACACACCCTATATAAACATGTACACACATACATTGGGCACAGAGACACGAACATACGCTCACTCCTGGGGCCAATTAGTCAAGTTGAAATGTCTTCATTTTTCATTTGAGTGTTCAATGATCAGTATAATTGGAATTAATAAGCCACTTTCATTTGGCAGAGATGGGACCTTTTGGCACTTGTTTTGAGCACCATCACAGTTGGTTATGGGGGAGGAAACCACAAAACAAGGGTCTCATTAACTGGATCAATTACAGTCAAAAAAACAGCACCCTATTAATCTCCCCCTGCCTGACATAATAAAAATGTTTTTGTATGCTTCTCAGGCTGCTGCTTATGATGTGTAACATTCAGCACTGTGCTCCCAAACCATATGCTCACTGCAGCGCAGCAATTAACGTTTGTCTCTATTCTTATTGTAGACAAAAACAATGGCTTCACTGATCGATGTGTTTCAGCTCCACAAATGATGTCAAGGGTCACAAAAATGATCTCCAACTCTGCTCTGTCCCGAAAATTCATCAACTGTTTCTGTGTTATTCTTGTTACTGACCACACAGGCTGGAAAAAATAATAAAAATCTGGTCTCCCTTCTGGCAAACAGAAGATGGACGTGGGTAAATAGCTGGGGAAGAAGGAGGAATGAGTGAACAAATAAATAATGCAAAATTCTCTCAGAATTTCACTGAAAACAAACCAAACATCAGTTCCTTCAGTGAACAGATTCAGGTGTTTGTAAACAGAAACATTTTATAAATGCGTAAAACATTCAACAAAAATGCATTTATTTCTGTCAGACTGTCAGTTCAAAACATGCCTTGTCTTTTAGATGCTGACTGTTTCATCCACCAATACATGAGTGTAAAGATGAACCAACCCAAACTGGAACCTGGTTTTAACAAACAGCATGTACCATAAACCCATCATACTGAGAGACTCACAGCAAGCCACCACACCAGTCTGATCAGTACTAAAACATGATCCATTGCATTAAATAGGTTAATATTTTTAACTAGTTTAACACATGACACACTCTAGACATCAGTCATTTCCTTATGACAACAGGGAAGGACATCGTTTGGAAGCAGGATGGAATCCGTTGAGCCTACTGGCCCTACACACACACATATATATATATATATATATATATATATATATATATATATATATATACCGCTCCCAAAAAC
>JBAFTA010000014.1:30684522-30695191 GCA_036919975.1 Melanotaenia parkinsoni
TCTGCTCCCATCCAGACAACGTCTCTTTCAGGGAAGACCTTGCAGGTTTCAGCAAGACGATGCTGAACCACATCCTGGATCCATCACAGCAGCATGGCTTCACCTTTCACCAGTACACAACATCTGGAATTATTATTATTACATTTTCAGGCTTATTAGAAGGTTTTGGTTGGATTTAACATCCCCATCTCATTAAAGCAGTCAGTGAAAAAATGGTGTAGAAATACAAGTTTTCCAGCATTTATGAGGTAACAGTTGATCCTCTATTGTTACCAACAAATCCTGACAGAATGAAGACAGGCCTGTCAGAGTGAGAATATTCCTTATCTGCCCTCTTCATCACAGCTCTGATTCTATTTGTCACAATTCGATATTTCTACATTTTCTTCTTTCATATTTCAGACCATCCAAACCAATGTGGATTCCTGATTTTGTTCTATTTTATTGTAAGTTTATTTTTCCTGTCTAAAATAAATCTGGATATAAGCTGAAAACAGATTTAATGGCAAATTTATCATCTCAACCTGCTTATAACGAGAAGCCTGTAGTTCATCACCAATGACTCATCTGGAGTCTGATGAACATCAGAAAACAAGGGCTGCATTTCCATGTAAAATATAGGAATGAGTACCCAAACAACTGGAGCTTTTTGTGTGAGCTGTAAGGATGAAAGAATGAGAAACGAGTCCCAGCTGGAGCAGACATTAGCACAAGCTACGTGGAGAAGATGGTCAAAGCTGCAAGTGGAGATGGCTGTGAGGCCATCGCTGGGCTGAGCGGGCTGACGGCTATCTGTCTGCTCAGACGTGCAGATCTATGGCAGAGAGCGATAGATGGTGAATAGATTATTGCATTCAACCTTCCTCTTCCTGAGAATCTCTGGTTCTAACGTGCAAAGTCATTACCTCATAATCAGAGGTGTTAAAGTAAACCAAGTGTAAAGAGGGTTGGCGTAAACAGGGCGGACTGACTCATACGAAGGGCATAGACATGGGTGGAGCCATGTTATCATGTTTAGAAGTTCTCGAAGTTCTCAAGCCATTTCAAGCTTTTCTTTTCTTTCAAAGCATAAACTTTAAATGTACCACTCTGAGGGACAAAGCTTGTAGGACATAAACAACAGCTGGGCTGGGTCTTTAAGAGATGGAACATACATAGAAAATGCCTCTTCTAGCTGCTATCAGGATTATATCAGATTTCTTAGGTTGAGATGTTACCACACTGTCCGTCTGGAGCCTGGAGGGGCTACCATGATGAATGAAAATCATTTAGTAGTTTTTGCCAGTTTAATTGAGAAATCAGCAGCAGAAGATAACATCAGCCAAAGATACTAAAAGTGTTACTTAATTTACTATCATGCCTACAAGAATCATCACACGATGGCTTAAAGTGTCTTGTGATTCAACAGGACCTGCATGTGTTAAAACTGGCAGAAACTCTGTGAGGCTGGACCCCAGCAGATAGCACATGCAAGCATCAAACTTCCATGTCAAAATTTTTATCTGGAAAAGTACTTTGTGTTCACATTTAAACTGAGTTTAAACCCAGTTAGGGCCCTCAAGACAGATTTTTAAATGTATTTTTCCAGTTGTTAATGTGCTGGTTGGACGCGGTACAAAGCTGGAAGTCTTTGCCCTTGCACATGGGGCTCAGCCTGGGGGCTCAGGTTGTCTGTCCGTCTAAGCACTGGAGCCTGACAGTGGGGAGGATTACTTCCATCTCATCCCCTGTTGAGAGGCACCAGATATGGATACAGCCGTCTCTGTCTCTGTCCTTGGGGAGAAGGATAAGTAGAGACAATGGACTAAACACACACATACATAATTTAATCCCATTTGTGTCATCCCCAGACATCCATGGGCTATAATGACAGCTAGAAACGCTTGGCAAATTACTCCAGTGGTAGACACTCATTTTCACCCTCATCTTCATCATTAGAGAGATGGGGAGCCATGGATAATTGCTCATATCTAAAGGCTGACTAATTATCAGTGTAAAAATCCCTCCTTCTGCAGACAGGTGGGACAGCAGCAGGTAGATATCTCAGATGAAACTCTCAAGCTTCATTGTCTCCATGTTCATGTCTGTCTGTTCAATAAATGCCATTTCTCTACACCTTCCCATCATCCATCACGCACTGAAACGCTGACAACACCGTGTTAAAATCTACCCCACTGTAAAAAAATCACAACCCTTCAGGGTTTGTGTCTGCCAAATGTGTGGTGGTGATGATACCTTCAAAGAGAGGATATCATCATCATCATCGCCATCATCATCATCATCGTATCCTCCACTTCTCCTTCACACAGGGATTCGGTGAGGACCCAGGGTCACTCTGCAGTGCTGGTGTGTTAATAAGAGAATCATTCTTTCAGAACGCAGCAACAAGGAGAATGGCCTGACGTTAACAAAAATAAATCAACCAGCTCCCACTGAGAAAAAACTCAAACTGAGTATTTAGACTTCATTTCCTGTTTGCAAACGATAAAGAGAAAACGATTTCCAGCACTGAAACAAATATGTCTGTTTCTACAGCTTCTTCCTCAGTTTTAAGACCAAATACTTCAAAATAATCTGACTTTATGTTATATTTAGTTTAGAGTTTAGGGTGTGTCATCTGTGTCAGAAGATAAAACTGAACTCGTGCCGAACACACACAGTCATAATTCTTGGTTAGTGTCAGCTCCTGGGAAACATGTGCAAAGATGGGGAGAGCTGTGTGTCCATTTAATGGTCAGTTTAGCAAATGCAATAATATCTGGAGAGAGCGGCAGTGTAATGACCACCTCACAGGGCTTATTCACAAGAGCTGAGCCTCTTCGGACAGACCTAATGAGAGTTCTTAAGGCCGAATGACAAATGCACCTTTTGCAGAAATCTCGACTCAGCAGAGTGCAAGACTTCAAACCGGGAGAAATAAAAAGGAAGAAAGAGGAAAGGTTGTAACTTAAAAAAATGTACCATTGTAACCACAGCGTCATAGAACAGCTAATAGTTTCATTTATTTAATTATGTATGTATGTATGTGTGTACGTGTCTTTTCCAACAGATGACAGAGGTGGCTGACATGAAGAGGTCCTATCAGTAGTTTAGGAAGGGAGGTTGGTGGTCCTCAGGGTGCTGGACTGGGTACTGGCCTGAGGGGATCCTGCCTCTGATCTTTGCAGGCGCCAGGCAGCATTTGTACGATCACACATCACTGATCACGATTCCTTCCTGATATTTTGCTCCACATTCACTAAGCTGCTGAGACAGTCGCTGTGCTGTCCTGTGGTAACACCAACAACTGAAGCTACGTTTTTTCTCTGTGTTGCTGATGTTTCTGTGGTGATTTCTAATTTTTTACAGCTCTTTTGTGTTTTTGTAGGCACTTCTGATGATTGTCAGCTTTGTTTTTCTAGAAAATGTTGCAGGTGCTGTTCTGTTTCCTTCCAGGTGTAGCAGCTGGTCGTCTGGTTTTTCTTGTTTGGACTGAACAGCTGTTCACACTCTCCTTCTTTTGCCCTCGTCAGGTCCAGTTTTAATATATAAATCCGACAATTGTCAGATTTTGAGAAACAGTATAATATTTGAGTATCAGAAGTGGCTTTTTATCCATAAAATGATATGATTCTTTAAAAAAAAATCACACACACACCTGCAGACACAAGAAAATGACCTTATTACAACGAAACCTTCACAGTGTACAGCAGTTAATTCACTGAAGTTACAATATAGATAAGAAAAGATAATTTGTGCTTTTATCTCGTTGTTCCAGAACCAGAAAAGTGGTGCAGACACCACAACAAAGCTGCAGCAGTGGGTTAATTTTGCCCTGATTGCCGTGGTCCCGGTATGTAATTGTGTGCCACAAACACGTAAATAAGTGTTTGTGGTTATTTCACATATTTCACAAGAGTCAGTATATAATATATTTAATATCCTCGATGCAAGCTGATCGGTTTAAACTCTAAAGTACTAGAGTCCAAACATGCTGTAATTTGTAGATTGAAGAAATCCTGTCATTAGCTAGCAGCTGCTCTGACATCTGTATGGACATTATAGATGGGATCAGTTTTTACAAACATTTCCAAGTGACTGTACAACGTATTCGCCTGCAGCCAAAATTAAAATTAGGAACGGAATTGAAAAATTTTTAAATACCGAAGTTTTCAATCAAATTTAGTTTGGCCAAAAGGAGGTTTGAATTCAAATGTCATATATTCCCCTTCCCCCAGAGCAGCCTGAGAGGTTAAACTGTATGAAGGGAGCAAGAGAAAAAGACTGAGTAAAAGTTAACACAACCATTATTATACAACTGGTTACCTAAATGGTGGTTCTTTTTTCATAGGGGTTAAATTTGCAGTAGTTGGAGAACAGATGAGCTGCACATTTATTTTTAATTGCAGGCCAGATGAAGCGAGCAGGGTGGCAGTTGGCTGAAAGAAATCAAGCAAAAAATGGGCATCTGGTCTTTGTGCTTGAATTAGTATGTATTCAAGCAGTGCTGGGCCAACAGCACATCAAACAAACTTGTCTCAGTATCGCACAAGAACACAAACATGAAGCAAAATTATCAAGTGCAGTAGAAAAACAAGCTTTAGATAAAACCACTTTTGAATGAAATGAAACACAAACCCAGAAACTACTACTCAGAATGATCCACGGTGACAATAATATGGAAAAATAATAGATGGTTTTGTTGTGCAGTCCATTGTTTCAGAGTCATAGTCACTTCCACTGTCATTACTCTGTGGAGATGCTACCCGTTTTTAATTACACGTCATGTGAAGCATTTAAGCTAGGACCTCCCCTTCATCTTTCCCCCCATTCCTGTGTCTTTCAGCTTCTTTTCTTCCTCATCTGCGAGAACTGTGAAGACACTCTTTCTCTTTCCAGGAGAGGCTCTGAAAACTGGCTAATTTCAGCTTGCTGACTGTCCTGTCAGTCAATGCTAATTGTATGGTTTAGTCCAGCTCTGGCAATTACAGCCCCCTTCTTTGTGCCAGTGCGATAGCTTTCAGGGGTCTGGTGGTTAAAGAAGATAGAGATGCTGCTCTTTTTCACAGTGAATTCAGTGTTTTAACTTACACTTTGATACAACAGAGCTCTAGAGAAGAAAAAGGCTGAAGGCTATTAATGTTAAATGTAAAAGAAGCAGGTTCTCAACCAGAGCAGCACAACGTGTTTATTGTAGATGTACGTACAAATCAGACAGTTCTCTCCCTGAGTAAGTGGCTTGAATTGTGATAATAACTTATTATCTGGCATTATGTTGCCTCATTAACGGATACTGACATGCTATTGTGGCTAGGTCATGTTTATAATCACAGATTTCTTTAAAAGCAAGACAAGTTCATTTGTATAGCACAAAGCACAGGGTGATAACATCACAGAACCCAGCGGGATTGGAGAGGGGAGGTCATATTGACTCTTCCTGTGTAGACACACACACACACACACAAACACATACACACAGGACCATCAGCAAAGATGGAGCCTCTAGGGTCAGGGCTGTCTGGTGAAAAAGGTCAAGTGTCTGGCCTGTCTGTTTTTCACCAGACGTGTGGAATGCTGAATACAAAGTCTGTGTGTGTGTTATTGCTTTTAAGGTGCTAATCAAATGATTGGAGGTGGTACAGATCAAATGATTCAGTTGGTGACTTCAGGACAGTCGACCTTTTGGTGAGGACAGAAATAATCTCAGGTAGCCGTGTAGGAAAAGACGAGCTGGGCTGAAGCGCCTGAGGCACCTACCAGAAGGCATCTAAAAAAATGTCCACACTCTTAACAGAACCCAAGAAACGCTGACAGAACATGAACATGCACACCAAGCAGAGTCAGCAAACACTGGGCACCTCCCAGTGGCTTTAAAAGTGATGGAAGTAGGCAGCGGGTTCTTGGTTTGAAGCCCACACCAGCAACATAGGAGCTAATAAGTCCTTTGCTGGGTAAATTAGAGGCTGAGTGGGCCTCTTTTAATAGTCAGAGAGCTGTAAATGGATTACACAGGGATGTAACATGAGGGAAGACATCTGATTAACAGTATTAGATGTGTAGGAGAATAGCTACTGTCATATCTGTAGAGGGATTTTAAAACATGAACGGCTCAATGATGGCAACACAGACAAAATACGCTCAAAATAAAATAGTTTAAATTCTGGGAACAATTTAGTTACGTCCTTAGATACAGATACGGTGTGATACGGAAGGAAAATTTATTGAAAGGCTACCTGAAGAAGAAGGTGATTTAAGCCCTGTTACAACCGAGGACTCTGGCTCAGAACGGAACGGCTCAGATCTTGGAACTGATCCCCTTTTCTGGTGTTGGGGTTGTTCAAGACGTAGTTGCAGCTGTCTGGAGAACTTTTGGCTAACCAGTAAAACTCTGTTTTTTCTTGTCTCCACAGACAGTTACCTCTGTCCAACTCAAATGTTCAGTAGTTCAGCTTTCAACACATAAATTACCCTGATGATTAGCTTTGAATGTCTAAGCTGAGGGTAATGTTTTGCTCATTGGATTTTCTATTCAGACGAGGATTAAAAAGAAAATAAATAAATAAATAAAAAAAAAAATTAACAAATAAAATATGAGGCATTTTCCTGTTACCTTTAAAAATAGAATAAACAAAAATTAGAAAATGACTTCATTTTGGTTTTACAGTTTACACAAAATAAATAAAATCTCTCAAATATATAAAAAAAAAAGAAAAAACTAACTTGTTAAAAAAAAAATCTAATTTCTTTTATATGATTTTTACCATTTCAGAGCGAAGCTTTGATGGATGTCAGGCCTTTATTTGTAATGTAAAGATACATACATGGTTGTTACCAAGTTTGACTCTGTGATAAAGAGGATGAGAAAATAATAAAGCTATAGTTTTATAGAATGTTTATATTGTACAAACATGACATGACAATATAAATATTTTCATAAATACATAAAATTTATAAACAAAATAAAAAAGTAAGAGAAAAACATTAAAAATTAAGTTCTGACTGAGGACACAACCACCATTAGCATCGCTCTCTGCTCGCTAGTGCTAGCCAGAAGCACTAACTCTGACAGCAGGATAAGAGAGCTCCATGTCCTCGAGCAGTCCGCCGCCAGGGTCATTGGTTCACAACAAAGTTACACAAATGCTTTTAGTGGTGGAGCTGTCACATCATGAACTATTTTAAAACAAGTCAGAAGGCGAGTCCATGATGAAGTTCTTAAACTCAGTGTTCTTCAGTAAAGATTCTGTAGTCGTTTCCACTGTTATTGAATTTTTTATTTAAAAAATATATATATTATCACTCACCATCTTAATGTGCTTTTCGAGCCAGGATCGAAGGTCATAAATATTCAAGCTTCCTCTCCATGATTACTTTTACAACTACTGATATGAAAACATCATTTCTTCTTGGTGAAATCCATTCTGGCAGTTTTCCTTCGTGTTTAGTGTAAAGCATGACGATTTAAGCCTGTCTGAGACTTTATCCATGACATGTGACAACTTCGCCCCTACTTATTCAAATGTACCTTTCTGCTGTAATTCCCCCGCTATCACCATAGATACCACCCGGACACGGCTCTGCCACATCCAGTTTTATCTTTTACCAAAAACCAGTTTCTGTTGCTTATTAAAAGTGGAATTATTCAAGTGAAAGGTGGCTTGTGCAGTTAAAATACTAATCATGATTTACAGTAGCTGCTCCATTTGAACCGAAGCTTTGTATGTATTCTAGAAATCTCAGTAACAACATTGCTTATGGCCATTTTTGAGCTATAATACTTAGGAATTATGATATGTTTGCTATGCATTTTTATATCTTCCTCTTGGCTATGCGGCACGTTAGGTGTGGTACACCTACTGTCTGTAAATAGTTGGACACAATTTGTTTGCTTTCATGCACATTTCAGGTTGTGTGACATGACAGCGACATATATTATATTGCGGGCAAGTTTTAAAACCAAAGTTCAGAGCCAGCAGCTGTGAAAATGTAAAGAGGCATTTGGCTCTGAGCTGTAAGCCCCGAGTTATGGTCACGCTCTGGCCTGAAGCCACCCTGGCCTGCAGTGGGCCGACGATGGCCCGTGCTGCTCATATGAGTACTTCAAGCTAGCTAAACAAGTGAGTCATTGCCCACAGCTTAACATGTACAACTTTTCAGCAGAAAACTGTGACTTCTCAGTACGCCCCGTCAGAACAAAGAGGTTTTTACCTACCTTACATCCATCTGGTCTGTACACATGCAACACAAAGAATGGCTGTTGAGTCATTTTATGAGTAGCAACCAATAAGGTAATAATCCCTACAACATAATATTTTTTAGCCATTCTAAATGTAATAGTCAATAAAGTAAGACATTACCAAGTCATTGTGCTAGTGGCTGGTGACTGTTCCTGGTCCAGCATGGTGTGATAATGTACCAACTGCAGTAATAACACATAAATATTACTGCATTTCTTTTTCTTTTTTTCAGTTTTTCTACTGTTTGCTTTGCTAGGTATAATTACAATATTGGTAAATTGTTATATTTTTGGCTTCATTACATTTAATATGGGAAAAATCATTACATCATCGGTTTCTGCATATGTGTAATCTGATTAATAGTTGAGTACCGAAGTAGCTTGTACTTAGTTTTGTTTCAACATGAAGGATATTGTTTATTTATTTATTTGTTTATTCAGCAGGTAAAAATGCATACAGGTTTCTAGCCTAGCATAATTTGCAGCCTGTCCCTGGTTAGATTTCAAAATGAAAACATAAAATTAAAACTAATTAAGTACTGGGTTAAAAAACAAAATAAAAACTAAAATTAATTAAAAAAGCATACAATAAAATATGAAATGCTGGTCGCAGTATAAAACCGGGGAAATAACCAATAAAAAAAAGTTTGAGGTGTGTGTGCATTCCGAATCATCATCCTGTTATTCTACCTGACAGCGAATGAATGTGGTGGCATTAACTTCTGAACATCACATTGTTTGTTGAAACAGCATCAGGATTTAGTTGCATCTTGTCAGAATGTTGCTGACAGGAATCATGAACACGCTCACCTCACTCCTCCCGGTGGAGGAAATTAAAGAGGTCATTTAAAATAAAAATAGACCTGGATCTGTTCCTTAGAATCCTGCACATTTAAATCAGTTATGCCTTTTATGTCTTTTTTGCCAGTACATCTCCCTGAATTCATCACACTTGTAGGAACTAACATCTGATGGTGGACTGACTCTTTTTCCATTTTCTGTTCCTGAACTCAAATGTGGAGTTTGCAGAGGAATCTTCAAACCACGTGTGACAGCTTCTCATACACTGGTGGTACCAGAAGGCAGAATAGTCGACGTTCATGTGGGTTCAAAAAACTGCACCACCTGTTTACCAACCAGGCTTCTTGTTTACCAAGCAAAAGCGAGGATAGAGAAAAAGCAGCTCAAAAGTAGAACGCATTTTAGCATCTGCTCCCTGGAACAAGGCAATGACAAATCCATGCTATAAAAAGAAAACTGAGTAATGCCAAAGAACCACACTGGTGATGGATTACTTACCTCAGGCAAGTTTCATAACATGGAGAATTTAATTTAATTCAGAGTCAAAATTCTGAAACGCTGGCTTTATAAGTGCGACTGTTGAAGGTTGTGTAATCCAGAGCGTGTGGGCTGCAGCATACAAAGAAAGCGTAACCTCTCAACAAATCTGGTGTCCACTGATTCATTATCTGTAAATCTGGGAATCTTTGACCTTTGAAGTTGTTTTGATTACACCCTCCTTCTGCTGATAAATTGAAAAATGTAACCAGATGCAGGTTTGAAGCCCTCAGCCACAAAAAGTGGCTCCAAGTATTATGTATTCAGGACTTAGAAAAATCCTGAATGCATTGCCACAGTATGGCTACAGTACTGCAGCATAACACTGTCTTAATAAAACAAGCCCTTGTGATTGTACTTGTGCATTCATTGTGGGAATTCTGTGGCATTTCCAGCACAATCACATACACAACCCTCTGGCACACTGGAAAGTTGTGCATCAACACAGAGTTGAAATAATTGAGCCTGCAGGGATCACCAGACAGGAGCTGTTGAGTGAAGCACTGCTGGTCATGTAGATGCTGCTGAAATGTTAAAGCAATGATGCAAACTGGTTCATACTGCCTATAAAAGAGAGATTAGGCTTGCATGGTTCATCAGGCCTCATCTGTAAATCATCTGTAAGCCTGATTTGAGGGAAACTGTAGAGCTTTGGCGGTTTGCTAATGTGGTGCCAACTTAAATAAAAATGTATATGTGCCTTCATACCCTGGCAGCGAAGCTATTATTAACTGTATTAAAACAAGCTGCTTCACTGAGTTTCAGATGATTGATTGTGTTCAGCCACCAGAGTCAGCTCTCAGATATCTCACACCTTCGCATGATGGCGGCTGGGATGAATGACGTCTCGAAGGAGCAGCCGAACAGGAGGAGGAGGAAAGCACGACATCTATACTGCATCTTCATAACTCTTTAAAAACTAGCTCAGTGTTACAGGTCTGCCAGTTGTACATTGCACTCAGTCACTTTACTATTTAATTCTAGAGATGCTGCTGTAGTTTTTATCCATTATCTCTTTTGTCATTTGTTGGGAGACAACAACTTTACTGGGCAATAACCTGTATTATTATTATTATTATTATTATTATTATTATTATTATTATTATTATTATTATT
>JBAFTA010000014.1:30770480-30784583 GCA_036919975.1 Melanotaenia parkinsoni
GGATGGATGGATGGATGGATGGATGGATGGATGGATGGATGGATGGATGGATGGATGGATGGATGGATGAATGGATGTTAAATGGCTATGCAGCATAGTCTGGCTCCCTAGCCCATGCCTTATTTGGTCATGTTTCCAATAATTTCTCTAGCTTCACCGATCAGCCACTAACTAACCAAGTCAGTTTAACCTGTTGCTCTCTCTTCATTAGCAGGGGTTTCAACCCTGGCCTCTTGCCAGATTGACTTAACTTTCTAGTCTTCTGCATCCTGCACCTGAATATCCATCTGACATCTGACCTGTTCTGTACCAGACCCTGATCTCTGTCTCTGGCTCCACTGGTGTTGAGTTTTTTTATACCTGACCCTTAAGACTAAATGATCTTACCCCATGATTTCTGGTTCAGTAAACTAATAATGAATCAGCAACACTGAATTTGTTGGGAGTGTGTGTGTGTGTATTACCAGACCAGTTCTGTGAGTACTCATTTATTTGGACTTAACTCCACTACCCATCATTTCCTGTGCCTGCTTGGCTCTGGACTCTGGCTCCCTGCCTTACCTGCTCCGGCTACAAAGATGACTGCCTCGTTGCTGCAGCATCCTGTATCATCTACCTGGTTCTTAACAACTCACCTGTACATGTGAGTTCTTTTAGAATCTGCAGGGAATTCTAATCTGGTTCAAGATATCACTTCGAGTATTTGATGAAAAGATGGAGAGAAAAGTGTCTTGTGAACCTTTGGTTGGGATCAGAAGTAATTGAGTCAAAGCTGAGTTTCAGTGATCATCTGGTTAAAGATTTGGAAATCACTGTAGTTAGTCGATTAGGGTCATTCTCTGTTAGTTTATATGTTTTGGGAATAAATGGAAGATCATGTTTAAGCTTCATTCAGCAGCATTTACTGGTAACATAGATGGCAGGAACCCTTCAGAAACAAATAGATGAATAAAAGTAAAAATAGTTTTAATAAAAAAAATCCAGGAATGTGATCAAGTCCAGGAAAACTGTGGCAATGTGGAGTGGCTGGGGATCTTCCAACATGAAGAAACTCAGGTGGCTGAATCCAGGGAACAAAAGGTCATGCAGTCGGCTTAAACTGAACTGAGAGGGACAAAAACAGACAAATTCACTTGAAGTTAAGACAGGGGGAAAAAGAACTTGCTAGGTGGCCGTATTATACTGCTGGCAGATGAACTGGCGCTGAATGAAGAGCAATCCCAGGTTTTTATGCTGGAGCCACATGAGGAGCAACTGTGTCCAATGATCAGCCACTCAGGGTGCTAGGAGGAAGGATCCCAACAAGTAATCTTTATAATGAGAAACTATAGACATTCTGGGCCACGATGGCCAGATGTGGTTAGTTTCCACCAAAAACACATAGCAACAACGTTATAAAACCTCCAAAAGTCGTTCTTCCAGGAGAAGAAATAATGCAGGATTTGTAAATGGTCTGTATTTATAAAGCGGTTTTTCACAAAGCGCATGACATCACATTCACACACCGAAAGCTGCCCTGCAAGGTGCTCAACCACAACCTGGAGCAATTAGGGGTTCGGTGTCTTGCTCAGGGACACCTCAACATAAGCTCGACAGGCTAAGGATCGAACCAGCAACCTTCAGGGTACAAGATGACCGCTCTACCCACTGAGCCACGCCGCCCCATGAAAGGTCATGAAGGGTCTTAATCCCAACTGCTTTCACCAACCACACACCAGGAAGTTTTACACTTCCAAGATTTTCCATGTTTTTTCTGCATGGTCATGTAGAAAAGATCAAACTACGTCCTCCTTTGCTTCTTTATTGATTTATGAGATTTTATGCCTTTCTGTGCAGTGTCAACTGTGTTTTGGGTAATTTGTTACTGTTTCTGAAGTAAAATATGAAAAAAAGCCCAACAACCTTGCAGCTAAATAAATTCACACTTTTAGAAGTAGTGGAAATATGCGCCTAGCTTGACAGTGATGGATTTAGGGGAAAAACATTAGAAAACAACATTTCTGCAGTCAATGTAGAGCTGATGCCTGGAGATTCCTTCAGAAAAAAAACAAAAACAAAAATTGTAAAATATTCTTTTTTTTTTGTGTGCTGTCACTATCAAATTTGTTCTGGGTCTTGGTGAAGCATCAGACTATGATTTGATTGTGTTTCAGCTCTTAGCTCACAGTTGTGGTTTTTCTGCTGCTGTGTATTTACAGAGAGCAGATGCTCGGCACTCTGACACATCATACTGAATTTTCTGCATTCATTGACAATGATGTTGAAAGTTTGTAGAATATGTCCGCAGAGAATTTATGGTGTGTCCACTAAAACAGTACAAACTGACATCATAGAAGCAAAGAGCAAAATGAAATGCAAAAGGTCCTGGTGAGATATCAGGTTGTTTCTGACTTGCTCAGGTCCATGAAGATTATGTGGCTTTGCAGAAATAATGTTTTCTGAGAAAATCTTCTTCTGCTATTCCAAGTAAATGCAGGCTATCCTCGAGCAATGTTGTGCTTCTTCACAATAACTGCAACCATGTCAGGAGAAGAAATTAGACTTTTTTCTAAACTAATGTATGTATTTAATGTATTTATCTGTTTTTACAGACAGTAAAACAGGAGTGTAAACCAAAAGGAAAGTAGCAGGTAATGGTAAAATACTGCTGGTATAGCTGTTAACAGAAAGAAAAAGAGGGCCGTGCTGGATTCTATCTTACCCAGTTGTTCTTTATATTTTTTTATTTCTGCTCTCTCTGATCTCAGACTGCAAGAAAAGTGATTTTCACACTTCAGCCTCTTGGAGACAAATGGTGAAGGCCATTCTCACCTGAGCTCCGAAACAGCTTGATTTATCCGAGATGGAGGATGTTGCTTTCATAATGGAGTATTCTTATGATGCAGTCTGACTCAGTCAACTATCAGAGGTGGCATTTTCTCACCTCGGTCGCCCTTCTAATGCACTTGCTGTAGGGTCTATGTTGGGCACAGGCTAAATAGGCAACCAGTAATGCTTCCTCACAGCCTGTGACCAAGTGTGATTTTAAGGCTTAGCATCTAGACCCATGACTCCCATACAAGAGAGCTTTTGGCAGTTGAATATTGGAAGCTCTGGGAGTCGCAACAGACAGGCTTAATATTTATTGTAATGGGACGTCAGTAATATGTTTCAATCATTTAGAGGCAGCTCCAACATCCTGATGTCACAGTTTCTGGTGTGGATCTGGTACATTGTGAAAATATTATTGATGATACTGGATTTTTTTAACTTTGTCAAATGGTGTGAAAAAGTAAGTCTTGGATGTGTGAAAGTCATTAAAAGAGCATGACAATGAATGTAAAATACTTTCAATGACTTTCATTAAAAGTGATGTTATTTTTCCTGGCTTGTGTTAAAATGAATCCCTTTCAGCTCAATACATGCACCAAATAATAACCCTGAGCAAAAGCAGCTAAATAATGTAAGTGAAAGCAACATACAAAAGAAAAAAGGCCAACTGTGTTTGATTTTAAAGACTTCTGCTTTGAAATATGAAGCCGTTGTTCTGGGATTTGGCAGGGCATGACGATTATTAAATTAATGTAATCTATTAAAGCTGTTCTACATTACCTAAATGATTTTTTTTTTTACTTTTAGTATCGTTCAGGCTGGTAGAGCAAAGACACACCAAGGGATGTGTACAGCACTAAAGCAGAAGGGCATAAATAAAACCAGATGTAACCTAACTGCTTACTTCCCCGAAGCCATTTGCATTTTATGTGGTTTAAATATTCAAAATAATAAATGTGGCAGGGCTGCTGGTTATAAGAGTCTGTTTAATAAAACTGTACTAGGTCTTAACTTAAGATGCTGCCATAAATTTGTATATGAGCAGAAAATTACTCAAAGTTATTATGATATGAATTGTAACCTACAAAACAAGCTGATTACACAATGTTATGCTTGGTATAAAAGGGATTAATTATTTCCAAGTTTAAACAAACTGTCACAGTCTTAATAAAATATCTCTTGCACTGTTAAAAATACCACAGAGAGAAAGTACAACTGCTGCCTTTTCAATCAGAAATTTACAGTTCTGGACATAGCAGCGAGTGTGAGCCACTCCACTCCACTGTCCTGTTAGATGTGATTTATTTTGGATGTCCTCTATGGCCATCAGTTGGTACACAAATCAAATAAGATATTTCTTAAAGTATGGTATCACTGTATGAGAGCTGAGATTATGATTTTTATTTACAAAAAATCCTGTTATTGAGCGGGAAAGATATCTGACAGCAGACATTCATTCTGCCTTCGTGATCATCAACTCTCCCTTTTCTTTTATTGTCAGAAAGAAGAGTATAGATTACATCTGTAGTCTTCCTCAGATGGTCACATGATGTTATTTTGATGTGTCTTATCAGCTGTTAATCTGCTTTTTTTGGGGGGCTCGTTTGAGGAAGACTACAGATGTAGTCAAAACATGTTAAGGTAGAAAAAAATTTTTACTCATCGGCTTAATGAAACAATGAAGAAGATGTGATCATAAAGACAGAATTGCAAACACAGCGATGAAGTATTGATAGACAGCATCATCATTCTAACAGCTGTAATCATTTTGAGAAAGAAAATTTACTTTCTGATGTAAAAAGTAATGTTCATTTTTACATCATTATCATCATCATTATATACATGATGATGAGACTTCTCCCTAAAGCAGGGATGCCACTCAGGCAGGGCGAGGAAATCCAAGTCAGAGGAGGACTGGTTGTGTTTTCAGCGGATACGTAACAAATGATCAGAACTGATCAGAAAAACTAAGTCAGATTTTTGTCTTTCTGAAACCACAAAATAGCTTAACAATCCAAAGAAATTTCGGTAAATTTTTAAAGCATCTTGCCAAATTATTTAGTTAAAGATTCAAGATTTGTCTAAAGAGCATTTTATTGCAGCAGGCTTTTTATTTGAATCCTTGTATCCTAAACCAGACCATAGTAATGCAAATGCCTCACCAGCATCTCCTACTGTTATTACTACTCTCAACGATAATTTCCATTTTAAATCTGTGTCAGCCATAGTCATCCACAATGCTTCAGAAAAAACCTGGACACTAAGAAAGCAGCTGGTCCTGATAATATTTCACCTTTTTAAAACAAAGATATTCCTTTAAACAACTACAGACCTAATTCAAAACTCTGTGTCTAGACTAGAAAGACTAGTCAGTGATCAGCTTAAACTATTTTTGGTTTTAGAAAAAGCGCTGTACTACTTCAGCTACTCTCAAAGTAATAAATGACATGACGGAAGCACCAGGTTCAAGAAAATGTGCTGCATTATTTCTTGACCTTTCCAAAGCATTTGATACAGTTGGCCATAAACTGTTACTGAATATTCTGCAAAATCTAGTTTTTTTAAAGCATACATTGGACTGGTTTGAAAATGATCTGTCAAATAGACCACAAAGTGTTCAGGCTGAAGAACTCACTTCCCCGTTTCATGAGGTCTCCAAGGGTGTGCCCCAAGGCTCAATCCTGAGACCTATTTTATTTACCATTTATTTGAAAAGTTACTAATTACAGTTAAAGTTAATAATCTGTTACATAGGCTGTTCATCAACTACACTGCTTTTAAAAGCATCATCACCTGGGATTTCACCTACCTGGTTTCTCTTGAATTATCTTTAATTGGCCCAGCACAGGCACGCATAGACAGAATCCAAAACAACAACAACAACCGCTCAGTCATGGCGTACATATTGGATGACAAATGTGACTGCGGCTTATGGAATTCAGTCATTTATGTATAAACCAGAATCGGAACTGGAGAGTAAAGACACAGAGACGGTGGGAGAGACATGTTTACTGCAAAAATGTCTCTGAATGGTAACGTCTTTTTCATTTTCAGTGTCTATAAAGTTATGTCTATATAATTGCTTTATAAGATGTTTCTCATTTGACCAGTTTACAGCTGTTTTTGAGCTGGACAAGGACAGATGTAAACAGATGTGGACAGTAGCCTATGTGCACAGACTAGTTTAGCTGAGCCAACTCAGTATTCAAATATCCACCTGTCACTGTAACACAGCACATAAAATGAACTAACATTTTATCTATGATATTAGGGAATTCCAGTAGCTTTAATTTTAGGGTTGATGGGAGATGTAACAGTACAGTATTAAACCACAGAAACATTAACAACAGAATGAAGATCTGACAACAAGTAGTACCGAGATATTACAGGAAGAAGTACCAAGGTCATCATTACAGCTACACGGAGAATCTCAACATCATGTTATGTTCAGATAAAAGTTTGCAGCTTGTAACACACCAGCCATCCCTCCTCCATCCCTCCTTTATTACACAGTGAACTAACATGATGTTGTTGCTGCTGATTTTAAAATATCTTGAATTTTCAGACACTTGACCTCCTCCCCTGTCGTCCCTCTTTCCAAGTCCATTTTGCCACAACGTTTCTCTGCATCTCAGCTGTTCCGCCTCCGGGCTGATAAAACAATCCTTGAATGTAAAAAAAAACTAAACAAACAATAACAAAACAAAAAAAACAAAAAAAAAAAAAAACAGGTAACTGCTAAGCACACACAGATGTTCTGTGAATGTTGTGAATGTTATGCTCTGGCATATCAACCTCTCAGAGGAGTCCTTTATAAAACTATAACTTGTTTAACCTAAAATAAGCCTGGAATTGAGCTTCTTCCCAATATTAGCTCTTGCATGAGACGATTGGATTCATTTCACTGCTGTCTTCAATTAATCGAGTCCTACACTGACCTCCCTGCACTACAGCTGAGTTCAATAAGAAGAGATCAATAGATGGAATAAGAGATTAATTCTTTTTTTATTTAGTTTTTGTCTATTAGACTCCAAAGTAAGAGCCTAGTTTAACAGTGATATTAAACAGAATAAGATCAAATGTCTTGGAGTCCTTTGGGGTTCATGGTGTTAAAACAAAGTTAAATAAAAAGCTTGACAAAGATATTACAACACAAAGAGGTAAAACTGGTTAAAGTGGAGATAGGAAAACACAAGTTACCAAGTAGAGCAGGATGAAAAGCAGAGACACCAGAGAATGGAGACAGACAACCAGCCCTACTTCCATAAACTGCTTTATCCATATGAGAAGTTGAAGTACAATCTTCTGATGTAGAATTTTGTTTGTCATTTAGATGCTGATGGTTGGTTCTCAGTGGAGTAGGGACATGAATGAAGGAAAGGGATGCAAAGATACAATGCCTGGATGAAGATGATGATGATGGGTGGTAGAGTGGAATAATACTTTTGTGTTTCTAAAGACAAAAACTCGGGGGGGATGCCAGAATATCTGAGCTGTCCTACTTTTGAGAGTCCATTCTGTTGGGGTCTATATCTTAGCCGGCCCTAAAGGGTGGACCGTTACACACTGCTATCTGTTGTGAAAAGAATCATCACTTCCTGTGTGAGTTGGCAGAACAAAGTGGGACCAGTTTAAACATACTGTGGAATTTTAGTTGTTGAATGTATGACTGTGTAACTTTTTGATCTTAAAAGTCTGTTTCTGACTCATTTCGATGCCACGCTGACATTTGTTATGTACATTCCTGGAGCATTCATCCTGCAGCAGGCCAAAGCTGAGAAATTACTTTTCCAGCCTGGGCATCATGTTTCTGACAACTGAGCTTCACTTTACGCACTATGCCACATGCCAGCAACTGGATATCAACACGCTGAATGTGTACCATAGCTGATTTACCAAATAAATCCAAAGGGACATTATCAGAGGAAGAGAGGAAGTGAGAGAGAGAAAGGGAAGGAGTAAGAGGTGAGATGAGTCAAAATCAGATGAGACAGATGGCTGGAGAGATCTCAGGTAGGATGTATACTGATGTATGCTGAATTAGCCAGTGTTAGGAAGTACCTCACTGAGAAAGTCTGCCAACTTTCTTTAAGAGTACTGTTATTGTCAACAGAAAAGCCCAAACAGAGGTTATCAACAACCATAGAAATGTTTCTACCAGCTTTCTCTCCATCACCTCCCTGCCCTGGCCTTGTGGAAGTGATCGCTGCCAAAAATAGAGCTCCTTGGAAAAATGCCACGCTGGTAAGAGCTGAAAAACCAGAATGTGGAAAAGCTGAATGCAGGTGGTGGAAAACAAAGATTCAGGTTCAGTATGAGATCTATAAAGAGAGACTGAGGATTTCTAATCTGGAGCTGAGAAATTCAGACCATCTTTCTGTTCTGACATCATTGCTAAGAACAGCATTAATTCTCAAGCCTTGTTCGTTTTTGTTGACAGGCTAACTAATCCTCTTCGGTCAGTAATCCCACAACTTCTATCCAACCGGGCCTGGAATTAGTTTTATTCACTCTTTACTGACAGAATTTAGAAAACCAGTCAGTCAGTGTTTCCTTGCCAGGGGCAGGACATATGTCCCTGTGTCCACTCAGAGACATGAACACCATGACACACTTTTCTCTAATCAGTCCTAAAAATGTGGATGAGATCATCGGCCATCTGAAAACCACCACTTGCTGTCTTGACGCCCTGCCAAATATCTTTTTTAAGAATGTTTCAGGATGCATGGTCTTAGATATCTTCCAGATTTTAAACATGTTTCTGCTTTCAGGCGTCTTCCCTAAGACCCTAAAAAGCCACTACTGAAAAAGTAAAACCTAGACTCATCACTCATGAGCAGCTACAGGCCGATATCAAACCTCCCCTTTCTTAGTCAGATTATAGAACAAGCTGTCTTTCAGCAGCTACACAACTTCCTGACACTAAATAACTGTTTTGATGTCTACCAGTCAGGTTTTCAGACACACCACAGCACTGAGAATCTCTAGTTAAGGTCTTGAGCACAGATAGCGGAAACATTTCAGTCCTGGTACAGCTGGATCTCAGTGTGGAGTTCGCCAAGGCTCCATCTTGGGCCACTGCTGTTCAACATCTACATGCTGCCATCTACTCACATTTTTGGAAAACAACTAAACATGTTACCACAGATATGTTGATGACACAAATTAAAAACCGGATGTGCCAGAACTTCCTTCAGTTAAATGAAGATAAAACTGAAATAATAGTTTTTGGAACAAACTCCCAGAGAACTGCAGGTCTGCTGACTCAGCAGTTTTACAGGTTAAAAACTTCTATTTTTGCTGTCTTTTATCAAAACAACTGTTAAAGTCCTTACACTGGAACTTTCATTCTTGAATTTTACTTTAGCTTTTTTCTTTCTGTTTTTATTTAATTTTCTGTTTTTTCTTTTGAAGTTTGTTTTTAAAGCACTTGTTATTGTTTCCTGCACCTGCTGTAATGCTTGTAATGTTTTATGTAACTCCCTTTGAATAGATAGATAAACAAGGCCTCAACATTGTTAGGGAGTTAGCTTTCGCAAGCATAAAGAACATCACTGAATGCATTTGGATCATGTGTTCCCCTACACAAAACCGCAAAACACAAAGCCAAATCATTTCATTCAAAGTAAACAGTACAGTTATATCCTCAGGTAGCACTAACAGAACACACAATACTAATACTATCAAAACAACAGCAGGTACATCCTATCAACACACAAAAAACATGTCTAAAATGAAGCTTGACGTAATTTTAGCGTTATTTGGAGCTTACCGCTTTCCTGTGCCCGTCGTTTCCATAGAGAGAAGGAACTGACCCCTCATTAAGATGCAGCCTTTCTACAAATCCATCTTTATACTGGCAGAGGTTGCTGAAGAACTCGTCCTTGAAGTGCTTCGCGCAAACAAAAAGGACTTTCCCCACAACTTTTTCCTCTCCCTCTCTGTGATATGGCTGCTTCAGGATGACTGATGCCACCGCAGTCATAGAAGATCCTCAGGAGTGCCCCCCTTCACTCAAAAAGACTGCAGACTCCTCAGAAGATAGACCTACTCTGACCCTTCCTGTACAGTGTGTCCATGTTGTGAGTCCATTCCAGTCTATTGTTTCGGTGAACACCCAGGTACTTATAAGAGTCCACTTTCTGAAGTCAGTTCCCTGGATTTTCACTGGTGAGGGGACAGCAGACCGAATTATGCAAAAATCCACCATCTCCTTGGTTTTTCCCACATTGATCAGGAGGTGGTTTTGCTGACACCGGTCCACAAAGTTCTGCATCAGTCCTCTGTAGCCCATGTCGTTGTCCTCAGTGATCAGTCCAACAATCGCAGAGCCATCTGAGAACTTCTAGGTATTTTCAGCTTTCTAAGTATAATTGGTTTCCTGTTGCCAAATGTGCACACCAATTAAAACAGATGTATATGATGTAAAAACACTTATTTAGTGAAGATATCTTTGCATATTTAAAAGCTGTTTTACTAGTGGGTTAAATAGCACTTTCTACAAATATGCATGGGGGGGGGGGGGGTGCATGCAAAGACACATGAATGTGTGTGCTGATGGTGCTTTCTATTATTAACTGAGGTAGACTAAAACAGTGCATGCCACGGTACTTTGTATCACAAATGACTCCCTTAAAAGGCATTTAAAAAAATTTCCCCACTGATGGACTAATGAAGGTTTCTTATTCTTCTTATGCCATCATAGTAATCATATAAATAACATCAAACTGTTTATTTATTTTTTAACAAGTACAACCTGTTCCGTGGGGAAAGGGAAATTACTTTTGTTGTGACTTGGTGCTGTATAGAAAACCAGGCCATTATAAATTAACTTGACCTTCTACTTGGGACAGGGTGGCTCTTGTTTGGTAGGAGAAACACTGCAACTGGTTTTGTTTGTTTGTAACAGCAGTTTTCAGTGTTAATAACAGTTGGACATGGATTTTCCTTTGTGGTTTCAATAAAAATTAAAATATGAATGTTTTCTCACAGTAATAGTTAATAACTCCTTAATATATTTATATTGAGAAAACATTCATATTTAAATTTTTATTGAAACCACAAAGGAAAATACTCGTGCAACTTTTCATTAACACTGTCGTCACCGTGGTGATTCACGGTGGAGGTTGGATTTATCAGGTTGCTGAATTATTATTGTTTTTGTTTTTTTATAAAGAAAAAAGCAAAACATACGTTAAAATTTCCCTCTGTGATTTTTCATTTAATTTTATGTTGAAAAAAGCTTTCATTGGTTTTTGTACTTGGAGTTTCAAACAGCTGCTTGCTACTGTGCACAAACACCATGTGGGTGAATGTTAGCAGAGCATAAAATCATTGATATGGCGAGGTTTCTCTGAATAGATAAGCCCTGAAAAGCTTTGCTCAAACACCACCGAGACTGGAAGTGTTTCATGGCTCTCATGGTTACTGCTGTGTCATCTGAGACTATTTGTCACCAATGAGATTATCACGCTTTGGAGTGAATAGGACAAACATTACACGCTACAATCAGCTATGGATGTGAAAAGGCCACCTTCCCTGCTCGTTGATATGGAAGCTGCTGAACATGACTTGTGGCATGGTGGATGAATTCAATTATTCTCTGCTCAGTCGAAAAAGACAGAGCCTGAGACCGAGCTAGCAGATCAAACAGAAACTGTACAATCCACTTCACATGGACAGCCATTCATTTCAGCAGCAATCGGTTGTCAGACATAATCAAAAAGTAATAATAATAATAATAATAATATATTATTAAATAATTGTTATTATATTATAATAATTATATCATTATAATAATAATATAATAATTATCTGTGTGGAGATTGTTTCCTTGTCTTGTCACAATCATCCTGCGAACTGTGGAAATGCTGTTTTATAGTGCAGGGCTGTAACTGGCAGTGACCTCGCGCTCATGTATGAACTGAATAGATTATTTTAGAGTTTCTGAGATTAAACCAACAGGACACATCAGAGACATGATGCCATGGTGATGAGTCCATGGATTGTGTCTCCACACATATTTGTAAAAGAAAAAGTTCTGTAAAATATTTACTTTTCCTCTATCTCAATTAAATTTGGACTCACTTGGAAAGACATTCATCTGTATTCTGATTTTATTTTCCAGCTAATAAAAATCACTATCTCTGGTCATCCTATAAGCATATGTTTTCAACCAACAGATGCTGCTCTGTTTGGTAACACAATACTGCATGTCAATGAAAATGTGAAAGCATGGATGATGATATTCCTGCAGATTTCACAGGGTGTCCATAAAAATAAATTAAATTATCATAAATGAAAGAACGAAACACAAATAGCTGCAAAGACTAAGGACTAAAGGACTTCGACTTTCGGTAGTTTAAATATCAGTATTATGTTTTCTTCTTGCTAACCAAATAAATGAATTCAAATGAGGAATATCTTCCTTCTCACATTCTTTCCTCCCACATGTGTTGTGTAACACCTGTCCTCACTGCACCAGCAACTGCAGCTATGTCGGAAGCAAGACTTAAACATGACCTTTTTTCAGCAGTAAATAAAGCTGCAAACATGGTGATTCACTTCACAGTAATCCCTTTCCAAATCATTCCTTCCCAGTTTTTGTTCTCTGAAAGGAATGCCACGAACACATATTGCAGGACCAAGCGCCAATATCTCTGCCTGCGGCTTTCAGGACCACATTTTGCAATGTTTTACAGAATGTAAACATATATTTATATGCACAAGTGTTCAGCTTTGTGTATGAGGATACTAAACCAAAATTTGCCTCCAAGGTGCAAAACCTTGGCATCTAGGTCTTGGGTGTGTATTTAACAATTATAAAACTTACTTAAGGCATCAAAACCTGAAAAGTTCAGCTTTGAAAGTTCAAACCTGTGGAAATAAATGAATAAAGTTAAAGAAAATATTCTGCTGAATGTAATTTTTCTGAAATCATCCTGAAAGAGACGAGAAGAGGGAAGCGTGGATGACTGTAGGAATATATAACTGATAAGATGGGTGAATGGATCAGAATGAGTGAATGGATGAGATGTAGGGAGTTTAGTGTGGTGAAAATGAAGCAAAAAAAAAAAAACCCACTGACACCCAGCGACATCTGGATTCTGTATGTAACTGAAACATATCATTTAATCATCAAATTAAACTGCAGCTTTTATCGGCCATGGCTCGGAAACACATTGATAGGAACACATGACCCGGGTGTACAATATGATTTTCAACAAGGTTGCTGAGTCATGGCTACAAGAGTAGGAAATATCACACGTGTTTTTCCATACATTGTCCTGAAACTGACCTCTACAACTTTCAGTCCTGATGCATGGGTTCCCGCCAAAAATATTAAACTATATTTAGCATATATTGCATATATGCATATATTTAGCAGAGAGCAGCGACAAGGCGTTTCTGGGATGCTTCTGACGCGCACCGCAGCACCTGGTGGGAACCAAACCATTGACTGAAACGGCCACGAATAGCTGTGGATGCCGCGGTGCAGCCGTAATGCGGCAAACAAATGGCCTTTAGTACTGGTAAGTCCTCCATGCCTTCGTTCTCTCACATTTTCAACCTCAGTATTAGCCTCAACAGTAACCTCTCATCTAAGCAACACATTAATCACTGGAACAGCTTTCTTCCACCTGAAGAGCACCGCTAGTTTCTGTCCATCTCTTCCCATTTCTGCACATCAAACCCTCATCCATGCTTTTGTCACATCCAGACTCGACTACTGCATTAGCTTCCTGTACAGCTCATGACACAAAGTTAACAGGAATGAAGGGTAGCCATCAATCACACCTGTCGGCAGATGTCACTCACTGTGACAGTAGAGTCCAACGACTTTGACTTAATTATACCACAAAAAACACCAGTCACAGCTGATCATTGCAGCTTATTTTATTCATGTCCTTTAATTATATCAGATGGGGCTGAACACTCAGTCTTGGGGCCCTCGTATGGGGCCTTAGGCATTCGAAGAATCTGAACACAACAGAAAACAGCTCTTAGTAGAAATTAGCGCACATTCACACCAGTCATTCCATTCAAATCCCGGTCCGCTTGCTCAGAAAGCCCACACAAATGGGCTCTGATACCGGATCAAAGAACAGGACTTCCTCCGCCCACAAATGCAGGTCTCGATCTGCTTCAAGTGCACTAAATACAGGAAGTGTACTACAGTACCTAACCTAAAAAATCAATTAGACACCTGCAGCTGATTCAGAACTCTGCTGCTCGAGTCCTCACTAAAACCAAGAAAGTGGACCACATCAGTCCAGCTCTGAGGTCTTTACA
>JBAFTA010000014.1:30860078-30873440 GCA_036919975.1 Melanotaenia parkinsoni
TCCATTTCAGCTCCACATTCAGATGCTCGGCTCAGAATCTGCTGGAAGCATCATGAAAACATGGATCCATCCTGCCTAAATGATGCTTCAGGCTGCTGCTGGTGTAATGGGCTCGACACACGGGAGGCGGCCAACGACAGCGACAGGCGAAACTCATCGCAACCTTCGTGAATCTGAACACATGGGACGGGACAAATGGCAGCGGCGGCTGCAGTGCTGTGCATGGCACTCGAAGATCGCTTCCAACAAATCGACTGGTTATGATATTTGTGGGGATTTTGACATTTTCAAACCAGTCCCTGACGTGACAAAGTATGACAGATGGAGAGTCAGAAGATCTTGCACGAATTCAGAAATCTTGCTGTTTACTGTATAAAAAACAGAAATCCCTGGGTTCCTCCGAGTTAGGAAATAGCATCGTGAATATCATCATTTGATGGCCCTCAAGGCTGATCCAGATAAATCCAGAACCTACGTTTGGACTAACTCACTCTGGCACCACGCGGCTGCCTTTTATTCAGCTAAGTTGATCTATTCTTCTATGTTCAAAGTGTTTGCAGACTGCGCTGTCTAGCCTGCTCTCATTGGTCAGTCCATGAAGCACCTTGCTGGTTGGCTGTAGTGCCAGGCGACAGTGACAAAAATTAAATTGAATTTTTCTATTTTCTTGTGTCGCATCACAAACCCCGCGTGCATGTCTACATTAACGAGCTCAACATTTCACACCAATGTTGCCTGTCGCTTGACTGAAGGAGGGCAGCGGTTTTCGCCTCAATACGCAGGGTCCATAGGAAATGAATGGAAAAGGAGCGACGTTGCCTCCCGTGTGTCGAGCCCATAATGGTGTGGGGGATATTTTCTTGGCCCACTTTGGACCCCTCATTACCAATGTGGCCTGGTTTAAGAGCTGCTAGCATGAAATATGCTTGTTTTATGTATTTTTCTCCCTCACTTGTTTATGTAGTAATGTTAGAATATAAGGGTTTTCTTTGAATATTATGTTGCCAGAGCATAACGGTTGGCAACAGCTAAACAGCTGCTAGCATGAGACATGTTTTTTAAAGCTTTTTTGCTTTACTAACTAGTCAAATTCAATAAAAACTTCTAAGAAAAGCCAAATATTTTTAAAATGTAATTTTTTTCCTTTTTTTTTTAATAAATTTAAATTTAAGAAAAATAACCAATATAAGCTAGGTTAAGCAGAACATAAAAACTAACAACCCATTAACAACCACAGCCTACCTGAGGATTGTTGCTGACCATGTTCATCCCTTTAAGACCACAGTGTACCGTCTCCTGGTGGCTACTTCCAGCGGGATAATGTACCATGTCACAAAGCTCAGATCATCTCCAGTTCACTGTTCTCCAATGGACTCCACAGTCACCAGGGGCCTCATTTATTGAACTGTGTGAAGCAAGGCAAACTACATGTGGAAATATCTGAGGTGCAAAAAGTAAATGCGGCGAACATCCCACTGTTTCTGTTTGTAAATCACAATCAACTCTAAAGCGGGCGCACGTGAGGGAACGCCTTCCCACGCCCGTATGGTGGCTATAAATGGTCAGGTGAACACCTGTAATGAATATTCATCACCTCATTTCCTTGATTTTATTCTGTACCGTTGGTGTTGCCGTTTCCTGTTTTACTAGATTATGTGTGTATGCCGTGGTCAGGGTTGTGTTCATTTTCCCGTCAAATTTGGTTTTCATAAATCCCAAAAGTTGACTATTTTTGGCGTATGCCGGTTTTTGTTCCTACGCCAGCTCGATAAATTAGGTCCCAGATCTCAGTCTGGTGAATTTATGCCACCGAGAATTATGGCAGTTCTGAAGGGAAAAAGGTGTCCATTCGGCTATGGTGGACCCGGTGAAGTGGACAGTGAGTTTGTCACAGTGCCAGAAAAAATGGCATTATCTTAAGGAATTAAATGTTTCTACAGAGTTGAAAAACTAAACATGTAGTCAATAGGTGTCTTCACTTTTTAAAATCAAGTGTTTACACTGACAGTTACTGACACTGTTTAATGTTCCGTCCTTCTGCTCTGATGGCAGTCAGCTGAGACACAATGACTTATTTGACCTCTTTGATTTGGGTTTTTATTCTGTCATGCTTTACTTGTCAATTGATGACACCATTTTGGTAAAGAAACAACAATAAAAGAATATCCTGGCAGGAAGTCTGGAGGGGAAATATAATTGCTGCTGCAGTTTGCTGAAAAGGCTATTCAAATGCCATTCTGTTCACAGTGATTGGCTTTCTTCTTCCTCTCACATTTGCCCTCTCTCAATGCGTTTCCTGTCAGTCAAAACATTAGGAGGCCTTTTTCACAAGCTCAGAATGCTTTGCATGGCAGAATAACAAGCTAATTAGACATCCTCCAGTGATGGATGACTGTGAGAGGGTACACGATGTGGGCACAAGGGCAGCACAGCACCCCTATACCATCACCACCATCTACCCCACATTGACATCTTAATTGGTGGAGGGATGGGGGCATTTTGGTTCCATCCTGTTGGCTCTGCTGAGCCTTTGTTGGCTATTTTGCGCCTATTCATAGCCTATTCATTACCCACTTACTTGCATGGTGTTTTATTTTTAGATGTGGTTGTTAAGGTCCATAAGGTCAAAGATTCCTTAAAGAACCTTTTTACTGTCATATCTAGATACTTAAATGTTACCTCTTGAGTGTGACATCTGTTAACATGGGTTAAATTTACACTCCAACTATTTTCTGGCTCAACAAGATCTTGGACAGATGGTCTATAAAGAACACAACCATCCAGATAAGCACATGTTGGGTGAAACTTGTTTTTAGTTTATACATCCAGCAGACTCTGCAACATCTACCTTCTTCTAGACTTGTGTGTTGTGTCTTTACAGATATTGATTTTTTTCTTTCTTTCAGTGTTTGTTTCCACCCATTTTCTAATTAGAACTAGTGTTTCACTACTTTCACTACTGTCACCATGTGCTATTGTTAAATAGTGCTCACCATTGTCATTTACTTCCAAGCTGCACAGACAACAGGAAAAGACAACTCCAGCCTCAATGTGTTTTAGAAAAGGAACTTTAACAAAATGATCAAAAAACCATGTTGTGTAAATATTTTCAACAACAACAACAATAATAATAATTAAAGGTATATTATAGGGCACCAGTTCATAGATGGTCACATGCTTTTAAACATTTCTCTTTCCAAAGAGGAAACAAAATGTGGCATGAAGATTGAATCCATCAAGGACATGCATAAAAATATACAGCTCTGGAAAAAACGTTAGAGACCATGGCTATTTATTCCTAAACCATTATCTGTGAGTATTACTACCAAGCATTAAATGCCTATACAAGCACATTTAATTCTGCTTTATGGGGACAACAAATCTACAGTCTGGCAGAGGGTGACTTTGAACTGAAAGGGATGGCTGCAAACTCATCACTCAAGAACCATTAGCTGACATCAAGTGACCATCAAACACAACTGCAAACAGACGGGTGTGAAGTGCATGGCAAGAACAGCTGGAAACAGACTCCTACAAGCAGGTCTGGAGTCATGCTGAACACACCCTAATCAGGTAGAAACAAAGAGCTCAGGCTGAGGTCTGAACAAGAACTGGACAGTAAAAGACTTCTCTGGCCATCTTCTCTGAGCTGCACAGGTCTGGACCCAAACCTGATTCTGCTGCAATCAAGACGTCATCCTCCGTACACACACCCCACTGAAAATGTTGCTTTCTTGATCATTTCCGAACAGCTTTGGGCATTCATCAGTCATTTAAAATCCCAGTTTAACTGGTTATGTGTAAAAATGAAAACACAGGTACAAAATATTTTGCCACTTTGCAGCTTTTTATGAGCTTATTTGCGATAATAAAGTTAACACACAAGTGTGTAAAACTATCTGGTGTAAATGGGACAGTTCTGCTGGTTGGCCCCCAAACACCATCATGTCTTCATTTTCACCCTTCATGAGCTCAAACTTTTTAGTGATTTTTATAAGAAGACATAGAAATATTCTTATCGTGTTTCGGTTTTGTAATTCATCAGTTTTTTTATGTAATGTGCGCTGACCATAAAAAGCTCATTTAAACATTCTTCACACATACGGACATGCAGTAAATTTACATTGTCGCCTTTTTAATTGAAAAATGACTTTAGTTCATTTTGTGCAGGGTAGCATCACACCCCACAGCCAATGAGTAGAAAATGTCAGAATTCATGTCAGCGTATATTTTCCAAACCAGAGGCAAAGCTAGTGAAGGCTGGGATTTGAACCAGCAATATCCGGTTATTTCTACGGGGTCTTGTACTAACCTAACACGGCCACTGTTGTTTGACTTAAGAGTTGGAACTGTTGATTTCATCATCATGAACAGGAATCCCTGGCTTAGAGTTTCGCTGCTTGTTGACCCCCACCCATTCCTGTCTTCTGCACCCCCAACTGGTCCAGGTAGATACCCGTCCTCACTGGTCCTGGTTCTAATAAAGGTTTTACCTCTGGTTCTGGTTCTGATGGAGGTTTTCCTCCCTGGTCTTGGTTCTGGTGGAAGGTTCCTGGTTCTGGTTCTGATGGAAGGTTCCTGGTTCTGGTTCTGATGGAAGGTTCCTGGTTCTGGTTCTGATGGAGGTTTTCCTTCCTGGTCCTTGTTCTGATGCCGGTTTTCCTCCTGGTTCTGGTTCTGATGGAGGCTTTATAAAGTCTTTGCTAGCTTCTCACTATTATTCATTTGATCTTTTTATTGTTTCTTCACTAATTCACCATGGAAAAATTAAATCCTGAGACAGGAGATGTTAAGATAACTGTCTTCATTTCTTTGCCCTTCTAACATTAATTGGTAGGTAGGTCTCGGAAGGATCCATCATCATTGTAGATTTTTGAAAATTATGCCACTGATGTTCTTCCTTCATGTGTGTATGTGGAAAGGAAAAAGGAACAAATGTCATACATAAGGCACCTTTGTTCTGTACACCACGTTTAGCTACTTTAACTTTTCCCAAAGTTTTCCCATTTTTCCCACTGAAATGAATCTAATTTTACTGAGAAATATTTTTCCAGGCATCGCTTCTCACTTTCTTTGCCCCTTTAGAGCACATCGACGTGCCCTGAGAGGTTAGATGTTGATGAGTCAGGTGTATTATTAAAAAGACACTAGACATCAGTGTAAGTGAGATAATATGTCCATGTATCAGTTCTTTCCTCCAACTTTTACATCTCTCAATGTGATGTAGAAAAACCAGCAAAGCATGAGGCCCTGCTGTGGTGTCTATGGCAAAGATCTGATGGGACTGAAAGTCAACCCTCCACCGGTGAATTTTTTATTGTTACCTCTTGATTTGTGCTTGTAATGCGACGCAGGCCTGAGCCCAAATATACCCATTTGTGGAGACATTCCTGAGAACTCTGCAAATTCCTCCATGGAAAATAACAGACATATTTCTGACAAGAAGCAGATGTCAAACCTAAGCTTCAGTTGAGATGTTATAGTACATAACAAATTACTACAGACCATCCCATTATTTCCAAAACCTGCCAGATCAACAGTGCTGTAATGTTAGATCCTGCTAATTCTCAACATCACTTCCTGATTGCATCAGTGCACCCAAAAGCTTTGCAGCACAAACAACCAGGGCACCATACCTACACACACCTGGTACGGTATGATGGAGTTTTCCTCCACCATAATGACCATTTGGAGAATGAGGGAAAAGGAAAGCAGTGACTCAAACAGAGCAGGCTATTTCTGTCCAGGATTGTGAGGCTGATTCACAATGTCACATTTAAAGAGGAAAGGGAGACTGGCCCAGTCTGGTCCTCATTAGAGTGTGTTTGGCTTCAGGTTAGAGTCGGACCCAGGTCTATTGTCACAGCGGATCAGATTGCCAGTGTAAACACCTTTAATCAAAGTTGGGTGTCTGCTCAGCACCGCTTGCAAACGCAAAGTGGCAGCTCTGCTCGGTCTTACAGTAACTATAGATCCGCTGTAGCATTCCCTCCTAATGTAGCCATCATACTCGCTTCAACAGCATCTACATATTCCCCGTTTAGCTCCCCCACCAACCCTGTATTTCACCGGGTTGTTAGTTTTCCTCATTAAGCTTGGGGTCAGATTAAACAGAGCAGACCACCCACAGAGATCAAACTCCTGTCGCCATCTTCACTGCATCCCTCCTGCACCTACAAACTTCTCAGTTCATCAGCTGATGTCTGTTACAGTTGTGAAAAAGAGCTCTGCTGGAGAGGGATGAAATGAAACAGAGAAACATTCAATCCTTGTTATCATGGGAGGTTCAGTCCAAACACATGGAAGGAAAACAGATAGGAAAAGATTCGATGCAGAGGAGGAGAGGCATTCTGGGGGATTGGAACAGATTAGTGCAGGGATGCAGTTATTTAGAGAGCACCGTTGTAGAATCGGGGTGATAAGTGAGCAGAGGGCTGCGGGGGCGTGCTGTGTCTGCAACTGGATTGATGAGTTGGTGAATTGGGCCTGCTTCAGCAGCGAGGGGAGACAGAACCCCACCATTATCTGGAAATGACTTACGTGTCTTTCCCCTGTGACCATGCCAACCACCGGCCGTCACACACCCCTGACTGAATGATAAGAGCTGTCCAGAAGCTCTGCTGGGGAATATTAGCATACAAGTGGACATAAATATGGGAGGGCGGCTGTAGCTCAGGAGGCAGAGCAGCCGTCTATTAACCGGAAAGTCTGTGAATTGATTCCAAGCTTCCTCTGACTACATGCCAAAATGTCCTTGGGCAAGACACTGAAGCCCAAGTTACCTCCCGATGTGTCTATCAGGGCATGAATGTTGGTGAAAGAGGAATAAAAGCACTTGGTACATAACAATAGAAGTGCTGTATGAGTGTGTGCGTGAATGTGACGTAGTTTCACACTCTTGCTTTGAGTGGTCAACATGACTAGAAAAGTGCTTTACAAATACAGTTTATTTATATGTGAGATTTAAATATATAAGCTGAAGAGGAAAATAAATGGTTGTTTTCAAGAATGTTTATCTTTAAAGGATGAAGAGAAACAATTCAGTAGCTTGAAGGAAGATTTTTCAGACTCCTGTGAATATAATGAAATGTAACGTGGATCCTCTCTTGGTTTTGCATCCTGGCCTTGAAAGTATCTGCTGCTCCAGGCACATTTTCCTATTTCCATAGCAGCACAGCAAACACCAGTTTGCTTTACCAAGAAGCAGGAAGCTCCTGTTTATTTTATCCCTTGTCATACCAGAACCATACAGTATAACCACTGTAATGGGGTGTTTTTGACTGAAAGCTAGGCAGCTCCACGACAGACTATTTTATAAATTTACAGGTTTTATTTGTTTGGTTTCATCATGTAGCTGCACTGTTAGCGTCTGTAG
Organism: Melanotaenia parkinsoni; assembly: GCA_036919975.1. NCBI lineage: Eukaryota > Metazoa > Chordata > Actinopteri > Atheriniformes > Melanotaeniidae > Melanotaenia > Melanotaenia parkinsoni. The sequence goes on from JBAFTA010000014.1 coordinate 30,867,454, forward strand.
CTGGAAGAATGCTGCCCTTTCATCAGTTCAGGTTTAACCTTGGACCTGCTGCTCTGCTGGTTAGCTGTCTGCATGTCTTCCATATCAGCCTCAGAGCACATGGGGCTGCTTTCTGTTGGACTGATGACTTCCAGAGAATGAACTGTTAAAGTAACGCTATGTAACTTTCTGACCTTAAAAACTGTGTTTCTGACTCGTTTTGATGTCACAGTGACATTTATGATGTATAAACCTGAAGCCGTTGTTGCCCTGCAGCGTCCTGAGGCTCAGAAACCATTTCTACTTTTGGGGAGGGAGGGCGGTACTGACAGAGTTCAGTAGTGTAGCTTCACAATAAATACATAAAACTTTATACACTAACATCATTTTGTTAAACTTAGGTCATGTTCAGTTAGCTGAAGACTAAATAAAATAAAAATTTATATAAAGAAAGATTTTTTTGAAGGACTTTCTCTTCACCCACATGTTTACACTCACAGGGGTGAATCCTGACTGAGGTAAATTCTGATATATTTTATTTTATAAAATGTATGCACATAAACACCTGTAAGAAATGCTAATCAAGTGATAAAATATATCAGTGAGTATATTAGATAACATGATAGTAGAATACAAATATAAGATAAATTAACTTTTTCAAATTGAACAAAAACAGTGCTGAAGAACATCCAGTAAAATATTAAAAGACCAAATATCATCCCTAACAGCGTCATCATGACATCATGGCATCTGATAGGCTGCCATGATCATGTGACACAGAAGGAATACACCGTGGCTCGTTTTTACACATTATTCTAGTATGAAAAGTATGACATCTGATATTTTGACTGCAGAAATCGAAGTACTGTTTCTAGAGTACTGACCTGCCTGTCCCTGGATTAGTGAAAGTGTTGTATGAAGAGTGTGAACATGCCAGTTACAGTCATGTTTAACCCATGATGAGCAGAATGTTTAACTGCCAATCAAAGCTGTCTGACATGTGTTTGTGAATAAGTCTAAAATGCTCATGCTGCAGTCAGTTTTAGAGGGGAGACTCTGTATGTCAGTGATGTGTTTAAAAGGCAGGAGTTGTAGATCAGCATGCGGTCCAGCCCTGCAGCTCTGCTCATTCTCTTTGCAGACGTTTTCTCACAACCTCTCTGTATACTGTCAGGTCACCCGAGGGAGGGGATGACTTTACTGGTGACTCTTTGCTGGAAAGATGAAAGCCGGTGTAAAATGTAGTAAGCATGCTTGGCAGCCTGGTTTCACATCTGGTGGGGGTGCTGCTTTTGTTGTAGCATGTGATGTTTTGATTTGCTTGTCACAGAGTTGTGCTGTTGTTGAGGTCTCCCTCCAGCTCCTTTAGTCCATGCCAGCTTCCAGCCTTTCTCGGCCAGCGCTGCTGCTGCCTCCTCTCCTGACAGGTAGGCAGCTCTTTTGGCTCTACATCACAGCCTTCCTGGCTGCAGGTGGGTTTTATTGTCTTTTTGATCCGATATCATAAACATAAATTAAATTAAGTTTCATCCAAACCTTGTTGTCATTCTTCTTTTTTTTTTTTTTTTTTTTTTTTTGTGATTTTTTTTTTTTACTTGTCCGGCATGGTAGCGGCAGAATGATGGTCTGGGTGCTGTGTTGCACCAAACATGTTTGCTTTGCCAAGGGGAGCTTTAGGTATAAGGCTCCTCTTAATAATCAGATTTTTATTTTTAGACATATATTATTGTTATTTTTTATTTATTTTAAAAAAAATCTTATTTATCTATGTTGAATGATGGAATTTACATAATTTTCATGGACCTGGCTGGAGGAGAAAGAAAAAAGGAATAGTGAACAGAAGTAAAAGGAAAGTAGAAAAAAGAATGACACAAAAATACAACAGAAACAGGGCAACGACCGTTCAATCCAAACTAACACCAAACAACCAACTGCCACACCCGTAACAGAGAATTCCCTACGACCTTTACAATGAAGCAAAGCTGACAATCATCAGGAGTTCCTAAAGTAAACAAATAACCCCAGATTTGCTCTATTTCCATCCCTGACATGTTTATCTTCTCCATAAAACCTGCTTTCGCATTAGTTAAATTTGCTATAGTTTACGGTTGCCATGGTAACCTTGCTGCACATCCTATGTCATGTCCTCCTCGTTCAAACCGTCATCACAGGATTAGAACTTCATGACTGAAGGTGATGGGGACATCATTAGAGGGTTAAAAACATCTTTCTGTGGGACACAGTTTAGAATAGAATAGAATAGAACAGAACAGACTTTCTCCTCATTACACGACGTGAAACAACGTTAAGGTGCTCAGGAAGCACTGTGTGCAAGAGACTAGAATAAATGGACGTAATAAAAACAATATAAAAGAGAGTGAACTCTATAAAAGAAATTTATTGTTGAATGATTAAATGTTCAAATACTGGAAAGAAATTATGTATAATGTTGTAGCAGATTTTCTTTTTATTTCCCTGTTTCTTTTATTTTTATCATCAGTCAGAATTATAATGTCTTCTAATGATAGTAGTTCTAGCATTGTTCTGTATTCTTCCATATTCTAGATTCTGTATGCAGGTTTTTCTATGTTCAACCAGCAATATCAGTAATGTATCAGATGGAAGGAGGCGTCCAAAGATGTGATGTTAGGTAAACAACTATCTTGTAAATAAGACTGCATGTCTCAATGGGACTTCCTGTATAAGTAATTGTTAATATTAAATAATAACAAAAAATAATGATGCACCTTTATGGCCACATCTAACAGCACTACTTTGACCCTGATCTAAATTCCACTATCATCAAAGTAGCTTTACAAGAAACTGAAGCTCAAGATAAATTCCAAAACTCTAAAGGAAATACGTTCTAGATAAAATCTAATTACATTGAACTGCTCTTCAGAAATATCTATTTATTGTAGTGTCAGCGAAGAAAAATACAAAATATTACAAGATATTACAACTGTGCCACAAAATATGGCAACTTAAACAGGTATACGATACCGTAACGTGCCGCCAGTGTACGGTACATTACGGTACTGTAACATGTCACCGGTATACGGCCGGTTAACCGGCGTTTAAAATTCAATAAGAAGCTGATTTTGGACAAAGCCGGAGAAATGTCATTTCATATAGGACCTTGTGTTTGTGGTGGGTTAAATGACTTCCTGGCTTTGTACACTTTGCTGTGGTTCCCTCATGTTGTGAGATCAGCGCTGCCGATAGCCCCGCCTGTTGGAAAACGGCAAGTGAACCAAACCACTTTGAGGAACAGTGGGGTCATAATCTTTCAACAATGAAAAAACACGTTGTTTTACGTTTATATTTGCACAGCTTGTTGTATAGTTGAACATTACTATATTATTATTAAAAGAATCATTTGTGTCACGTCCCCGGTGTCCCCCCCTGGGATTTCCGCCTATGGTTTTGGAGACAGCTTCTTCATGCAGTGACTTTCTCCTGATAGCATGATGGATGGAGAAATAAAATGCTCACCTCACAGAAGAACAGAGGTGTGCTGAGTCTGCCTTCCTTCCACCTGTCTGGACCCTTGAGTCAGACCCTTTTCCCCACATCTCTTCAGGGGGGTGCGTTCTACTTTTAACAAACCACACTACATTGCTAAACCATAATAATGTTTTTTTTCTTTTCTTATTTGGTCACTCATCTTCTTATGCAGCTTCTGCAAGTGGTTACCAGAAAACATTTTGTCCTTGGATGAAATATTTTCTGTTTTCATGTTTCCCAGCTGCTAAACGCTTCGGGGTTAAAATCCTCTGGCTGGTGATTTCTGGCCTTTTTTTTATCATTGTGATGATGAGATTTATGAAAAGGATGGAATAAACATAAAATATGAAATAAATGAGTAGTTTTACCTAAAAAACTATCGACCTTTTCTCCCGTACTGTTAGAGTGCATCAATGTGAGGAGCTGGTTTCACTTCTCAGGCGTGGGGAGGGTGTTTGGACAGGGAAAGGAACCAGCCATGAATGACAGGAAAGAGTTATGCGTTGGAAGTGAGAGGACGGGCTTCTTACCCTGGCTGGACAAACCCTGGGAAAAGCTCCCTACAGCCACAGACATACATGCAAACAATGCTTGGTGGGTGCTGCACAATGAAGGAACCCCTCCCAGAGAGGCTGAGCGGTGCGTGGTCCATGCTGACTGTGCCATGGGTGGGGGGGGGCAGGCGACAGCCAAAGCACTGGTCCTGTTCATGCTTCCTGTGTTTGTTTATGTGACGACATTAATCATACGCCTCTCTGTGCCTGAGAAAACTCCTCTCACTTTATTTTGCTTCATGACTCAAGAGCGCCCCCATGGGAGGAAGATAAATATTTCAGTGCCAAGTCAGAGAGGAGAAATCGTTTCCACTAAACATGTGAACCCCACCGACATGACAGCTAGAAGTTAACAAGTGGTGCTCAGGAATCAGCGCTGCAGATGCATCTTTAAAGGTTTCTCTTTTCTTTGTCTCTACTAGTTCATGTTCTCACTGACCTACAACAATGTGTGCATATCAATTTAAATTTGTTTTCTGGGACTAAGACATTAAACATGATAAAATCCACATAAATTTCCAGCAATGAGAGCTAGGGGTTGAGTTAAACAGGGCCAGCAGAGTGAAAGGAGGCATGCATGGAGCTGGTAGCTCGAGCAGACGGGGCTGCGGGTCAGAAATGTCATCAGCCGTCTTCACTCTGTTTATGTTTAATCTGCAGCACAGAGCTTGTACAGATGTATATAGAAATGCAGCATGTATGCACATTTTAAACTTGTGTGTGGAGGCTGCCCTGTGTTCATGCTAAACATTGTTTAGCAATTCAGAAGCAAAACTGAATAATACATTAATATAAGGCTAGAAAATATCCCATTACGTCGCTTTTAATCAAGACAAAATTCTCACAAAGACATACAGAATACATAAAAACATGCATATTCATTTATCTTTTTAATACATTTACATATATATTTATATATCGATTTATGTATAGTTTTATAAATTTATATACATATATACACACACACACACACTTATAAATTTAATAAATAAGTCACCACAGCTACATGACTAATTTGCGATGAGTTGCAATCAGTATCAAGGATTTCTGTTACTCTGAGTCGTCCTCAGACTCTGGTGAATTTATTAAATTTAAATTTAATATTCCTCATTTATTTGTGTGTGTGTGTGTGTGTGTAGGGCTATAACTTATGATCAAATTATTTGATTTAATTAATTACAAAACACAAGGAAAAATAAATAAAAATAAAATAAAAACATTTTCCAACACTTCCTGTCTGTAAAACCTACTTCTGGTTGCCTGCCGGTAAATGAGAAGCACGCTTGTTTTCTGATGCAAGAGGAGATGAAGAAATCAGCAGGGTAAGGAGAAAAGCCACAGAGCATAAAGAATAAAAAACACGACAACGACTGGAAACAACAAGCCAGTTTAGTTTTTCTCTTCCTCGGTTTGTTGTGGGTTAAGGCTAAATTTACGATGTCATCTAACGTTAGAAAGCCGTTATCATTTTACACGTGGACAAGGAAATTTAACATTTCAAAGCCAGATGCTGCCACTGGTGGCAGAAAATGCCGTAACTCTTCAGCCGTTTACGTGATCGACGTAACTTCACTAAAAGCTGAGCAGCGCAGCTTTGATGATGCAGCACTTCATCCGCTCTTTTTCTGTCTTACACAATTAATAAAAAGGTGAAAGGGTCAAAGTTGTTGAAAGTTTCTGAAAGTTTCAGTCTTAAAACAGAATTCAGATACTTTTATCTCTGTATGTTTTGTCAAATACTTTATCCTGTAATCATATTACTGGGTAAAGCCATTGCTGGTGAAATCATCTATTTTAAGTCAGAATACCAATTAATCAATCAATTACAGTGGCAGATTAATTGATTATTAAAATACTTGATAGCTGCAGCCTTAGTGTGTGTGTGTGTGTGTGTGTGTGTGTGTGTGTGTGTGTGTGTGTGTGTGTGTGTGTGTGTGTGTGTGTGTG
>JBAFTA010000014.1:30993016-31007068 GCA_036919975.1 Melanotaenia parkinsoni
TTATTTAACTTGTTTTATCTCCTTTTGAGCTGCTGTAACAGGGAACTTTCCCCATGTGGGATTAATAAAGATTATCTCTTATTGCTCTTATCTCTTAATAGCATCTACAATACAGTCATGCTAGGTGTTTTTTGTATTTTATCCTAATATATTTGCACACTGATCACTAAAGTGACTGTATTACATGTGTATCATATTCGGTAGAATGCAAAGTCACACAGTTATACATACATACGTAAGATTGCCAAGTTTTTGTATACAATTTAACCTTAGCAGTCGACAAAATTGTTAGGTTGTGTAGCTAGGCTAAACTACAAAATCTTATTTGCATTGCATTGCAAACAAAGCCAGAGAGACAAAGAGAGTATGTCCACACACACAATACATTTTAATTGCACACAAAAGTTCTACATTACGTCCTACATACCATAAAATGATCCACCAATATTCCCAGGCGTTGAAGACGTCTCAGTTTTCTCGCATTTTTCCGTTTAGCTGCAGATAACCTTAAAAAGATGCCGATAGCCCACGCAAGGAAGATCATCACAGCTGCAGACGGCATGTTTTCTCAATATTTCCGGGAACAGCTTGTCGCGTCTGCTTATGTAAAAGCCAGCAGTGACTACTGATGATGTATGTGACTGTTGAAGGGGTGTCCCAATTCGTAGAGGTTGACTTTTCAGCCCTACCCCTTCTAGCTCTGTTTTAAGGGGTAGGGGTAAGGGGTAGGGCCAAGGGCCAAAGTGTTAAATCCAATCTGGGATTGTGAAGAATGTCTTTGGGTGATTGCAGGAATCAGTCCACTTACACTGCTCCTCCTAAACTACAGCCATCAAAAGGCTGAAAAATCCAGGTGCTTGCAGTCCAGATCCTTCAGCAAATGAAAACCATTGGTGCATCATAACACATAAAATCTGACAAAGACTCAGGACTGTTGAGCAACTAGAACATCAGACATGAGCAAGGCAACACTCCTCTCTCAAAAGTCCAGCAACTTATTTCCTCCGTGTTCCCCAGACATTTATGGACTCTCATTAACGGCAGAGAGGATGCTGCACAGTGGTGAACATGGCTCCATTCCAACGTTTGGAAATTGGTTGTCATGAAATTTAACATGAGTTTATCACAGAGGAAGTACATAAGTTCAGTAAAGTAATAGCTAATGTTTAACTTTCAGCATTTGATATGATCTCTTTGTTCAACTGAAAGTAAAATATTGGTTTATGAGATTTGTAAGTGGCTGCATCTGGTTTGTATTTACATGTTATATAGCATCCCAACCTTTTTGGAATGAGTGTTATTGTTCACCATGTGATAAATATGTTGTGCCCCTGTGTTATTTCATAGTGGAATAGTCTCAAGTTTTTTTCTTAGCATGCTCTTAGCATGTCATTGTAGCAGCTGCTTTGTGGATGAGGCTCTCCGCGGTGTGGGGACTTCTTTAATGGGCCACCAGATAGGACACTTCATACGAAGCTGCCAAGGCTCTGACAAAGACAGCAGCATACTCACTAACCACTGTGTTTTGGCTCTGTAGTCCTCCCTCATCACTTAAAAATAACTAGTTTGTTGCTAGGAGTTTTATTTATTAGTTTTTTACTATTTATCCATGATGAATGAAATCAGAGTGAAAGAAAACTTGTTGGTTTGTTCTGTTTTAAACCGTAGTTTCAGCTGAAAGAGGGCTTTCTGATTTTCACGATGAGACTTTTCCTGTTATATATAAAGCTTGACAACTTTTTTCTAAGAAATCATCTATATTCAATCCATTTGATGGATTGCTGATAAAACTTGCTGCTCTGCTCTGCTTTAGCTGCGTTCAGACTGACAACACAAATACCACAGTGAAGAATATTCTTTCTTTTCTTTGTCACAGAAGCAGTTCGGTAGAGCAATGTGCCGTCAGTGCACATCATCTTTGTTTTAGTGTGGAGGCAAACTGAGGAGTTGAAGTTGGTGCACTGCTGATGCACAACAGATCTGAGTTGGCAAAAGAGGCAGACAAATAAATGCGTGTGTGGGTGTGTGTGTGTGTGCTTGTGTGTGTGTGTGTGTGTGTGTGTGTGTGAGTTGGTGTTAATAGGGAAAATCCACCAATGCTACCAATGCTTTGTGCTCTACGAAAACACGCTAATGTGGCATTGATCTTCTTCTGTTTGGTGTATGTGAATAACCAAGAGGATGTGCAAGCCCGCTTTGACTCCACAAAGTCAAACACACCATGCAATGAATTCACAATTCCCTAGCCCATAATATATGATTTTGTTTTTAATAAATCTATGTCATGTTTTCTAAATGACCATTTGGTGATCACTTAAAATGATCTTGTAAAGATTGAGAATCACAGTGCTAGAAGAAAACCTATGACATACTTACTTAAAAATGATAAAATAAATCAAGTAAAAACATAACACAAAGTTAAAATATAATAATTAAAAAGATAAAATGCAAAAAATAAAGTTCCAGTGTGGGGAATTTAACAGTTGCTTTGATAAAAGGCAGCAAATAAAAAAGTTTTTAACCCTTTAACCCTACGTTTCAGCAGACCTGCAGTTTTCTGGAAGTTTGTTCCAGAAACTGAATGCTACCTCTCCACATTTAATTCTGGACACTAAAGTTTAGACTCGGGGAACAGAAAGTAGAACTGACCCTGATGACTTGAGGGATCTGGTTGGTTTATAACAAACCAGAACATCCTGAATGGATTTTGGCCCTTAACTATTCATTGCTTTGTAAACTAACAGCATGATTTAGAAGCCAGTGTAAAGATCTAGGACTGGAGTTCTATGATCCACTTTCCTGGTCTTAGTAAGGACTGGAGTTCTAGGATCCACTTTCCTGGTCTTAGTGAGGGCTGGAATTCTATGATCCACTTTCCTGGTCTTGGTGAGGACTGGAGTTCTATGATCCACTTTCCTGGTCTTGGTGGAGACTGGTGCAGCAAAGTTCTGGACTAGCTGCAGCTGATGGACTTTTAGGGGAGACCTGTCTGCTGAAGATAAATGCAGAAATCCTGCTGAGTCATCAGTGCTTTAATCCTCTAGATTTTCTTTAAATGGTTGGTTGGTTCACAACCTTTGTAATGTGATGCTGAAAAATCAGTTCTGGGTCCAGACTTTTGGCATGTTTTTTTTTTTTTTTTTTTGGTCGAAACATCCCTGTTTGAAGCTGGGTGCTGACTTTAATCTTTCTTCCTTGGCTCAGAGACTATTATTTCAATCTTGTTTTCATTTAACTGAAGCCACATCCAATCTTTAACTTAATCAATGCAGTTGATCAGTTTAGATTGGACTGTAGACTGGTGTCTCCTGGTGAGATGGTTATGTAGATTGTGGATGTTTGTCATCAGAATAATTGTGATAACATGTTTAGTTGTTTTTCATCATTTGAATGAGTGGGAGCATGGTGCACATGTTAAACAGCAGTGCCCCCAGGATGGAGCCTTGGGGAACTCCTCAGATTATTTTACTTTGCTCAGATTCAGGGTTACTTATAGACACCAAATAGTCCATGTTTACTATCTGGAGCAACATTTGATGACAAATTGTGGTGGTAAATCATCAGAACCTTTGGTGGAATGGTTCAGTTTTGCAAGTGACATCCATTAATAAGTGCAACCAGAAGTATAACTATGACCAATTTATTTTACCAGGAGTTGTGGAAACTGGCGAGTTACAAATAAGCAGATCTATCTACATCTCCCATTTACATTGATTGTTATGGTTCCGGACTAGACAGCATTTAGGGAAGATTTGATAACTTACATTTCTGCTGGCTCACTGCCAACCCATTAGCTATAAGACAAGAAAAGATACAATATGTTGACATGTTGTATAGCAGGAATGTTTCAATCTGTACCATCTTGTTTTAGTACTTTTATTTTGCTGATATAGTTGTGTTACAGGAAGAAGGCAGTTTAACATTTCTGTTGTCCACTCTCTCCATTAAAAAGAATTGCTCTGGAATGTTATGTAGAACAGGCTACAGAAAGTATGAGAAAACAGCAAGGGAAGGGGAGCCAAAAAAGATAGCATTATGCTAATGCAGAGTGATAGAAATAGAAATCTGGGTGATCCTGTTTGCTTGGAGAAACATCCGGCTCAAGAGGGATCACACAGAAACATGTGAAACACTGATAAAGTGGGGTCTTATTTCATGCAGGTGTAATGATATTATAGTAAATCTGCATACTGAGTTTCTGGAAGTGCTTGGAATAGATGACGGAAACCCAGCTTATAATCTTTCTTATAAAAAGAAAACCATTTATTTGATCTCAGTGACACACAAACTATTGAATATCATTCATATATTCCAATAATGGCCTGTTGTGGACAGCAGAGCTGCATCAGTGACCATGACTTTCCATTAGCTTCACAAAATAAATCATAGATTACCTCATGAGTGCTCATACTTCAAAAAGAAAATCCAAGTGTTTATTTTTTTTAAGTACAAATTGTCACGGTTCAGCAAACTAGACCCTCAATGTCTGAGAGCTAAGGATTGGATGAATAAGATTACAGTAGTGTGAATGTTTCCAGTGTTGCAGAATCTGGTTAGTCAGTCCGCTTACCTGTGAAGGTAGGAGGACAGGGATGAAAACCAGTGTGATCTGAAGGGAATGTTCAAGGTAGAGGAGAGCAGAGGAGATGGAAGCCAACAGTGAGATCTCAGAAAGAGGGCCGCAATGGGGAACTCCACCGGGGGCTGTTGGAACTGCTGAACCAGAAACAGTGTTAGTATAACTAATCTGTTAAATAGTTCTGGGTTTTCCAATTTGGGCTGAGCCTTCCAAAACGTCCAGATAAATTGTCCAATCCATCCAAAGGGGAGTAACAAGTTCCATAATCCACATCCAATCCTAAAAGACAGTTCAAAAGGTCAGGTTGCCAAAAAAAATCCACACAAGGACTAGACAGAATTACCAGACTGGGGCAGGCAGGAGCAAAAGCTTCAGGAGGTAACAGGTCTGCAGGCAGGAGATCAGGCTAGAAAAATGCTGAAATAAACACAGACAATCTGGCAATGAGAAGCAGAGAAACAGGCTTAACCCTGGAAACATGGAACATGGGATGAACACGCTGAGTCCTGGAGAGACGAAGGCGCACAGCCACTGGGTTCACCACCTTAGTGACGGGAAATGCACCCACGAATCGCGGAGCCAGCTTCCAATTCTCCACACATAAAGGGAGGTCCTTGGTATGGCAAGCTATACGCACTGACCAATCTGGTAGTAATGGGCCGCCGACCTCTGTCAGTTCGCTGCCCTTTGGTACAGCAAGGAAGTTCGTATCAATGCTAACCGAGCACGTCGCCAAACATGACACCGGCGAACCACTGCGTGGGCAGATGGAACCTGCACCTACTCCTCCTGGGGCTGAAAGCCATTAACAACCTGAATGGGGGTGAGTCCAGTGGCCGAGGATGGGAGGGAGTTGTGAGCGTATTCCATCCAAGACAGGCTCCTGGCCCAAGAGGATGGGTTCTCAGAGCAGAGACAACATAGACTGATCTCTAACACCTGGTTCACCCTCTCCGACTGACCATCCGACTGGGGATGAAAACCAGAAGAGAGGCTGATGTGAACTCCCATCAGACGACAGAATTCGGCCCAAAACCTGGAGGTGAACTTGGGTCCATGGTGGGAAACCACATCCTGGGGAAGGCCGTGCAACCTGAAGACATGGACCGCCAGAAGGTCTGCCATCTCCTTAGCTGTGGGAAATTTAGAGAGAACCACAAAGTAGGTCATCTTAGAGAACCAGTCTACAACGGTCATTATGACTGTTTTGCTGTCCAAGGGAGGAAGTCCAGTCAGAGTTCATAGATATGTGGGACCAGGACCAACGAGGAACGGACAACGGATGCAGAACCCCAGCTGGGCGTTGGCATGAAGTCTTGGACCGTGCACAGACTGGGCAAGCAGCAACAAAACAAAAAAAAGAGTAAACAAAACTGATCTTGACGACAAGTAGGCCACCAAAACTGCTGAAACAAAAGGTAAAAGTTCCGTGTAGCGCCAGGGTGACAGGCCATCCGGGAGGAGTGACAGTTTGAGGACCCTGGACTGGAGATTGGGAGGCACATATAGACAGCCATCTGGACAACCCCTGGGCACCTCGATGGAACGCTGAGCTTGTCTTACCTCCATCTCAAGCTGGACATGGTTCATCCCCAATCAGACGTGGGGAGGAAGGATAAAGTCCCCGGATCCAACCAAATCCACCTCCAGAGGAGAAGCCTGTTGAACCAGAGCATCTGGTTTAACATTTCACTCCAGGTTGGTAAGCCGGAGAAAAGTTGAACCTATTGAAAAACAGTGCCCAACGGGCTTGCCAAGGGTTCAGCCTCGTGATGGTCTTCAGATATTCCAAGTTTTTGTGATCGGTCCAGACTATGAAAGGTTGGGTAACCCCTTCCAACCAATGACGCCATTCCTCAAGCGTCAGCTTCACTTCCAGGAGTTCACGATTTCCAATATCATAGTTGCGTTCTGGTGGAGTCAAACCTTTTGAAAAGAAAGCACAAGGGTGAATCTTGGAATCTTCAGGACATCATTGTGACAACACCGCACCCACCCCGTAATCAGATGCATCAACTTCAATAAATTGTCTCTTTGGATCCGGCATGTGTAAAATATGCGCTGAAGTGAACCATGATTTTTAACAAGGTAAATGCTGAATCAGCCTCGCTCGTCCAGGAGTAACATCTCTTGGTAGGTTAACTGGTGTAGTGGAGCAGAAACAGAACTGTAGTTCTTGATGAACTTACGGTAAAAGTTGGCGAAACCTAAGAATTGTTGTAGCTGCTTATGGTTCTTGGGCGTGGGCCACTCCCAGACAGCAGAAATTGTGGCAGGATCCATTGTGAAACCCCCAGCTGAAATTATTTAGCCCAGGAAGGAGATTGAGGAGCTGTGGAATTCACTCTTCTGCTTTTACATAGAGCTGGTGTTGGTGAAGACGCAAAACAGTACCATGAAATACGTGTTCTTCAGGATTCTTGGGGGGGGGGGGGTATCAGGATAACAAAAACAAATTTATTCAGCATGTCTCTCAGAACATAGTTTACCAATGCTTGGAACACAGCTTGTGCATTTGTCAGACCAAAAAGGCATTACCAAGTACTCATAATGCCCAGTTGCAGTGTTAAAAGCAGTTTTCCATTTGTCTCCTTCCCGGATGCGTATCAGATGGTATGCATTTCGTAGATCCAATTTGGTGAAAATAGTAGTGTTCTGTAAAAGATCTATTGCAGTGGACATGAGAGGCAGGGGGTCTTTATGGTGATTTCATTCAATCCGTGGGGCAAAGGGCGAAGTATGCTGTCCTTTTTCTCTACAAAGAAGAAGCCTGCCCCAGCTGGAGAAGAGGATGGTCGGATGAGCTTAGACGAGTTCGGCTTGGAAATGTACTTGTCCAAGGCTTACTTCCTGAGGAGGAACTTGTGAGAGATTGCGGTAGCTTGATTCAGGAGACTGGTGTAATACCTGATGTAGAGGGGAAAGAGCGCAGGCATGTTGACACTTCACTCCCCAATTATTTTGCCCTCCAGCAAATCAATGTGCGGATTATGTAACAGGAGCCAGGTTATTCTAAATAAAATCGTCCAATCCATCCAAAGGGGAGTAACAAGTTCTGTAATCCACATCCAATCCTAAAAGACAGTTCAAAGGTCAGGGTGCCAAAAAATCCACACAAGAATTAGACAGAATTAGCAGACTGGCAGGCAGGAGCAAAAGCTTCAGGAGGTAACAGGTCTGCAGGCAGGAGATCAGGCTAGAAGCATGCTGAAGTAAACACAGACAATCTGGCAATGAGAAGCAGATAAACTCAGGTTTATATAGGACACAGTACAGGTGGAGCACATCAGCAATCAGAGCCAGCAATCAGAAGAAGTGGGAGAATGCCCTCAGGGATGGCTGGAAAATATCAACCCCAGCCTAAGTACCATGACAACAAAGAGCAACATTCCCTTCATTGTTAAAGATCTCAGAAAAAAAAGACATGCTGTTCCAAATTTTAGTCTTGCATGTGTCCTGGTCCATTTCCAATCGTTTCTATGAGCCATTTACGTACACAGACAATGGTGCAAGTGCTGCACAATGCAACAGCACATACACACAGAAGCAGCCCAGGACTCCCCATACAGTCATTTTATTAAGAGTTAATGTGTGTGTAGTCTTGAATGATTTGAAATGGAAACAGAAAAGCTTCACCTTCATTTAGTAAAACTAAACGGTAAAAAGCCCATGACTGAGTTAGCATTTTAATTAGCTGTAAACTTGTATAAAAAGTTAGTTAAATAACAAACAGAAAGTACAGTAAATGGTAAATGACTGTATTTTTAAAGCTTTTCAAGCATTGTAGAACTTTCAAAACACTTTACACAACGAACCCCATCCACCTGTTCACAAACGTTCACACAGCTTCTTAGTTTCACACACTAGTGAATCCAGTGGGGGTAGTGTGGGGCTTTCTTGATCAAACCACCAACCTGCTAATGGACAGATGACCAGCGCTGCCAAATAAAACAATGATTTGTTTTGCCTTTCCAACTGTATGGAGAACAATATCTGTTTAAATGAAAATGTGTAAATAACATAAATATTAAATAGTTTTTTATTATTATAAATATTATTATAAATATCTCAAACAAACAACTTTATACCACAAGATGGTATTAAGTTGATGGTACAAATAATGTATTTTCTTACTTTTATTCAATATTCAGTGATTATTAAATTTGTTTACCTTGAGAAATTATTAACATACATCTTTTCAGGACTGTATATTTGCACTGAACGATAAATGTTTTAACAAGCTGTTAACAGAAAAGAACAGAAGAAATTAAACTTTGCTCGTGTGTGTGTATGTTTGCGTGTGTGTGTGTGTGTGTGTGTGTTTGCGTCTGGGAGATTACGCTAATGGGACACTACAATCTCCAGACAGAGAATGCATTTGGGGCAGTCATGGTCCTGAATGGCTGTGAAGCCAAACCTAATGCATGCTGCATCATTGTAGGATTTTAAATGGCCACGCGGTCTTAGGTGTTTTGCAGTCCTTGACGGCAGGGCTGTTGGTCTGCTCCTTTGGACTATTTGTTGTCAAAAACCTTTCTGTTTTGTGCTAGCTAGCCACACGCTAGCCTGAGGAGCAAAGCAGCCTGATAACTGCCAGGTCTGCAGAGATTATGATGTTATCACGCTGAACTTGCTGTTTTTTGTTTTTTTTTGCTTCCCTCTGATGAGGACCCCCTGGCACCCCAGGTTCTTGGTTCTAAAACCAATGCGCTAGATAACAGAATAATGAATACATGAAGATTAATTCTGAACTAGAAGCACTCAGAGAGCACAAACCTCTGCCAAGCATTGGATTATTATTATTATTATTATTATTATTATTGAGTTAGAATCTCTAATGGCAAAATTATTCCAATCTCCCCATAGTAAAGAATCCTTTAAAATATTCCAGGATCCAGATGGTGATCCGGATCACCCCGAAAATCTAATCACTTGTTGCTTATTCCATTTCTGTAATTTCCTGAAAATTTAATTAAAATATGTCCATTACATTTTGAGATATGTTGCCAGATAGACCAGACCAGACAGACAGACCAATGCTGCAGAATACATGAAATTCAGGTTTCCTGTTGCCTGTAACACCATTTGAAATAAACACAATGTTAAATATCAGCTGTGGCTCACCTAGTGAAGACTTACAGAATGTTATTTACAGAATGAATAGATTAATTCCTTTCAATAAGAAAAAAGAGAGATGTTAGCGCTTATGTAGAATGTATGATTAGCCCTGTGGAATAACTGATGAAAAGTCCTACCCTTCTAACAAGAAAGTATGTGATACTAAAGTCTAGAATTTGGCATCATTAGTGAGACTTCTCTTGAAACTGTTACCTGGCCCAGCATTAATTACAACACTGTCTGTGGGACTTGCAGCCTCCCAAATAACACACAGAGAAAGATATGCAGTGAGGTGACAGTGGTGCATTAGGACAGTCCTCTGGCATTAAGATCTTCCCAGCATGAGCATCTCATAAAGGCGCGCAGGTTGCTACCACATTGGCGACTGTCGTGGCTGGCATGTGGAGGCCTGTGGGATCACTGACACCTCCTAGCAGTCACGGTGAATCAGTCTCCATGAGCTGATCAAAGGCATTTGACTCCTGCCATGCAGGGTGCTGATTGCCTCCATGCACTCACTGACACCACTCAGCTTGGCTGAAAATACCCTAATTAAAATGGAGTGTATGAGGGGAGAGAATTAAAGCTGCTGTTTGTTTGCTTCTGTCATTAATGCCACTTTCTCTCTCATAATTTCACATATAGTTATATATCCAAATAATAATAACTAATATCTACGTGATGTATGGGAAAATGACAAATGACATACCATATACCTCAAAATAGAGTAAAAATGTTATGTGATTTACTTCAGGGTACAAGGAAATAAGAAAAAGTTTATATTTCAAATATTTGCACATTTTGCAGTTTCATGTAAAATAAGAGATCATCTGGAATTTGATGACAACATCTTTTATTTATTTATTTTTAAATAATAATTATAATTTTTTATTGATTACAAATCTCTCTTTTTTTTTAAATCAGAAGATCCTGTTCAATTCAGTTCAGTTCAGTTGTTCTTATTGTTTTTTTTTTTTTGTTTTTTTCCTAAACATGTCCTGTCCAGCATCATAGCAGCAAAATGAAAATCTGGTTGCCGTAATGTGCTGAACAAATTTGCTTTGCCAAGGGAGGCTTATGGGTAAGGCTCCTCTTGATAATCTGATTCATTTATTTATTTATTTTGAATCATAGAATCTATGTAAACTTGCTGGACAGAAAAAGAAGGAAAATAGCAAAAAGAAGCAAAAGGGGAAGAAGAAAGGAGACAAAAACATCACCTCGGGAAAAATAAAAAGAATTATCTCTTAGTATAAAAACCCACTGGACAACTCAGTGACTGTGTCAGCATGCAGAGGATGAGGAATAAGGAGTGATCAGTGATGAAGAGTGGTGAGTGAGATCGTGCAAATGCGACCACGCCTCCACAGAGGCCAGAGGCAGACCAGGGCAGCACAGAGACCCGGGACATCAGCAGCAGCCCCGGAGCACTAAACCAACCTACCCCACCCCGAAGATGACTCCAGCCCCACCTGAAGGGCGGCAGAATAGAACCCCAGCAAGAGCCCCCTGCGGTCATGGGGCACAGGTCCCAGCAGTCCAGGGTGGCCCGAGTGAAGGGCACAGGGACCCAGGAGCCCAGAGGCGCCACAATGCCATGCCTAGGAGGAGCAGGATCTAGGATCTAGCCTTGAGTACCAGGGCAATCGAGGCCCAGATCCACCACACCAGGCAGGACCCCAGGTGCATGCTGTGCAAAGAGGCCCCTGAACCAATCCAGCACCTCACAGCAAGGAGCAAGATACTGGCAGGCAAAGAATACATGGAACACCCTAGCCAAGTAGCCTGCACAGGAACATCTCTGCAGAATATGGACTGGAGACCCCTAGATCACAATGGGGAAACACCTCCCAAGGTGGTGGAGAATGAGAGGGCTAAAATCGTGTTGGACTTCCAGAAACAGACCGACCAAATTGTGGTGGCCAACCAACCGGATATTGTGATCATGGATAAGCAGCCAAGCAAAGCTGACAGAACCTGCAGCTGGGTGGGCCGCAGCTGTTGTATTAGACCTGATCAATGGAGGGAAGAGAGATGATTACTTAACATTATGTTACGTGAACTAAAGTATCATTTCAGAGGGCGGGTGCAGCTCTTACAGCTTGTGTGTGTCCAGAGGATAATGCAAACTTTTGTTTCAAGCAGTCAAAGTCCACAGATAGTTTCCTAAATAATTTTTATTGCAAGAGATATTATCCACCATTCACTCTGATCATTAAATGTATATCAAGCAAGTAAGTCTATCCTAAATCGTTTTTATAATGTTATCCACCATTCACTCTGTATCAAGCAAGTAAGTAAGGTAATCAAGACAGAAAGACAGGCAACAAACTATTTAAAATTAAATGCAACATTGTTGTTGATCATGACATCTCATAAAGATACTGGCATGTTCATAGTTGCATTTGAAGGATGGAGATTTAACATTTGTGGACCCTGACCACTGCTGGTTGGGACGTTAAGGGACGACAAAATGTTGCTCCATTCTCGTCTCTCCGGGACTGACGGAGCCCAATAAGCCCGCAAGCTGCTTTTACAGCGATCCCACTCACAGACATGTTCTGACGTTTCTCCAGACCGGCATCTAAGAGTCGACCAATAGTTTCTGTTACCACAGTTACCAACTAGCATTTAGCTAGCGCAATAATTTACAACAATAAGACTATTTGACCATAACTTTTTTTTATAGGTGTCCTATAACAGAAACCTTACAGTCAATCGGAACAGAGTATTCACCCAGACCATTGTGTGTGTGTGTGTGTGTGTGTGTATATATATATATATATATATATATATATATATGTAGAAGTTGGAAACCACCTAGCCTGTGCCAGCCTAGACTTAGTCAACCGGATTTGAGTCAGGAGAGATTTGGACCTATGGAAAATCTTAAACTTTAAACTGAAATTGTTCAGTTTTAAAACCAGTCAGAGAGCAGCCTCAGATCATGCGCTTTGCAATACTCATGTGTGCTTATTCACACAAACAAGCAACCTAGACTGATCACAAATTGGAGTAGAAAAATTTGAGATTGCATATTTACAGAAATATCACTGTATCATCTGCATACATTCAGATATATGCAGATACCATACCATACGAAATTTAATTATTAACTATTTTAAAACAACCATAGCTGAACCAATGTGCTAAAATCAATATAAATACAAAAAAAAAACTTGAGACATAAGAACAGCTTAATCCAAAACAATAAAGCTAATTTAAAACAAATAACAAATTATGCATGGTAAAATGTGACAAGTTGCAGAAAAACAAATGCAATTCATGGTCAAAGTCTGTCAGTTAAATGAAGACACAACTGAAATAATAGTTTTTGGAGCCAAGGAAGAAAGATTGAAAGTCAGTACTCAAAGAGCTAAGTTTAAAACTAACAACCAAGCCAGAAATCTGAGAGTCCTGGACTCAGACCTAGATTTTAGTAGTTATATTGAGAC
The DNA here is from genome assembly GCA_036919975.1 of Melanotaenia parkinsoni. Lineage (NCBI taxonomy): Eukaryota > Metazoa > Chordata > Actinopteri > Atheriniformes > Melanotaeniidae > Melanotaenia > Melanotaenia parkinsoni. Next base: position 31,006,169 of record JBAFTA010000014.1, read on the forward strand.
AGCTGTGAGGTGTGAGGTCGGCCTGTTATCACTTAAAGAACATCTGGAGGATTAAAGGACTGAAAGGACTCAGCAGGATTTGGAAAAACTTGTCTATGCATTTATCTTTAGTAGACTGGACTACTGTAATTCTGTCCTCACAGGTCTCCCTAAAAAAGTCCTTCAGACAGCTGCAGTTAGTCCAGAACGCTGCTGCTGCAGACACCACTAAGAGCAGGAAAGTAGATCCTAGAACTCCAGTCCTCACTAAGACCAGGAAAGTAGATCCTAGAACTCCAGTCCTCAGATCTTTACACTGGCTTCCTGTCTGTCAAAAAACTGACTCCAAAATCCTGCTGTTAGTTTACAAAGACCTGAATGGTTTAGGACCAGGATCCATTCAGAATTTTCTGGTTCGTCATGAACCAACCAGATCCCTCAGGTCATCGGGGTCAGGTCTACTTTCTGTTCCCTGTCACGTCTCCGCTGATAGGGGTCAGTTTTTCCCAGCCATTCCCGAACTCATCTCCAGTTTTCAGCTTGATTAGGGCTGATGCGCTCCACCTGTCGCAAGCACTACTTATACAGGTCTGTGACATCCCTTCAGGGCCAGATCATCTCGGTTTCACCCTGCACGTATCCAGCCTCTGTTCCCAGTCTGTTTCCCAGTATTACCTGTCTGTCTGCCTGCCCGTTGCCGACCCTTTATTCCTGCACCTGGACTTTTCGTCTCTGCCCGCTCCCTGTTAACTCAGCCTTGTCTGCCTGCCTATCCACCGTCGACCCTGTATTTCTGAACCTGGACTTCTGCCTCTGCCTGCTCCCTTACTGGTAATTCTGCCTAGGTTAATTATCGGATTATATGGTTTACCGACCTCTGGATTGTTCACAGGATATTGTCTCTAGATCACGGACTCTGTT
>JBAFTA010000014.1:31009410-31021703 GCA_036919975.1 Melanotaenia parkinsoni
TTTTTACAACGCCACCTGCTGTAAAAATGACCGACATGATTCGTTCAAGATTCGTTCACTTTACTGTTCGAGAGTAATAGACCAGGGTTAGTGAGAAGAGTCGAACTTCACATCACTAAACCAAATGTGGAGAGGCGTTCAGCTTTTATGCTCCTCACATGTGGAACAAACTCCCAGAAAACTGCTGGTCTGCTGACTCAGCAGTTTTACATCAAGTTTAAAAACTTTTCTATTTGCTGATTTTTATCAAAACTTTTAAATTCCCCCACACTGGAACTTTATTTCTTGCATTTTGCCTATTTTACTTTAGCTTTTTTTTCTTTTATTTCTTTAAGTTTGTTTTAATGCACCTATCATTGCTTCCTGCACCCATTGTAATGATTTTAATATTTTATGTAAAGCACTTTAAACTGTCTTATAAATGAAATGTGCTATACTAATAAATTTGCCTTGCCTTTGAATTATGTTTCTCTACAGAGATGTTAAATAACTAAACACATCTTATTACACATTAATGATCATTTCAGTAATTTAAAAGTAATTATGTTCTAAAGTTAAAAAGCCGAACTGTGCAAGCTTCAGACAACAGGTAGGGAATTCAGTCAAAAAGCAGCTAATATAAATATATTCAACTACTTGTTTTATTTGACAAATCTATATAGTTCTCCTTGAGTCCGTTTGTATGCACACCAAAAATCTGATAAAATATCAGATAATTTAAGTGATCATGAAGACAGCATAATCTCATTTTACTTTGAGAAAATCCGATTAACACATGTAGATTTCTCCACAGTTCTCAGATGTCTTCATGCATGCAAACCCTTATATGTGATTTTTGTTTGTTTTTTCCTATCTGCATGTGCCAAAAACTGCATCGTCTTTTCGTCATCTTTCGTTAACAAGATGGAAGCTCTGCAGTTATAGTGTGAGTGTAAGAGAAAAATATGATGGCTTGCAACAGTAGATAGTTGGAGTCCAAATGAAGTAAAACAATTATGTGTGGTGTATTTAGCAGCTTATTAGCTTACACATTAGCAAGTAATGCTAAGACTGCGGGCCCTGCCATGTTCTTAAAGAAAATAAGAGGTTAGGTCACTATGTACTCTGAAAGAAATCCAATAAAGGATTGGGAAACATGGACCAAGGTTTTTCTGGATATTTCAGAAAAACAGGTCTGATCAAATCATTACAGCTATCCAATTACTTGCGGTTATCTTTTTTTTTATGGGCATATAAACTGCTTTGCTTTAATCGTCAAGTAGCAGCGGTCAGGACAGGTCCACCGGAACACATGAAGCGAACCTTTCCCGGCAGCATCTCTCAGCTCTTTCTCCACCAGTTTGTAGCATCATCTCCTCTGTTTTGTCCAGTCTGTTTCAGCTCTTCACTCAGCAGTATTATCTAGCCATCCGTTAGCTGTACTTTCTTTATCCATCTCAATTAAGTGAGTAAAAATTACTTGTTTGTTTGACAAAACATTACAGGGCATATGGCGATCAAGGAGAGAACAGGTTTACATCCTCCTCCTCGCTCTTTATATAAATGAAACTGTTTACAAAAAAATGTATGACTATATCTTTTCAGACTAAACATTTTCACAATTGAACTCCTTTTACAAAATTACTTGTGGTGGACTTTTTATTTTGGGGGGCTCAGTCCTGCAGGAGCCAGACATTTCACTTCTCGTGTTTTACTGTCCTCAGCTGCTTGTTATTTCCACGCTTCAGCCCTGGAGGTTTGTTTATACAGTGTTCATCCCTTCCTTCTGACTCATGTTTCTACGCCAACAGTCATTATAGAGGAGCCTTCCTGTAAAGCGCTGTGGTGAGGCTGAGCTGCTGGAAGAATGTGTGAAAGCACTATGAGGAATAAATGGTAAGACTTGTTCTTTTTGACATAAAGAAAACAGATAGAAGATATCTCTGTTTTATGTGTGTATGATGTCTCATTTTATACATGCAGGAAAATCTATCACAGTTTGATGGCATGCACATACATACCATTTAACATACACATGGCTGCGACCAATACATAACTGTAAGGAAAACTGAGGTTATTCAGCCTCAATGTCTCTATTTCCTCTGAAAAGTGCATGTAACGCCAAGTTGTTCTGAAACTGTTTGTTACTGCTGTCAGTTCTATGATTTGTACAGTAAGAAATCAACTTCTAACATGCAAGAAATAAAAAACATAACTGTGCAAGACATTTTATATGTTTATGGTCCAGTTCTCGTGCTTTAATCCATTCAGACCAAACAATGGTTTTTGTGTAAATGGCTCTTTTAGAACGAGACTTACATAACTAATAAGGGTTACCAAATTACCTTATTTTTTTTTATTTTTTTTTAAATCACAGCAAATCTGTGGAATTATTTGGATCCATCTCATTATAAACACCTAGCTTGTGATCTGGCTAAGTGTTACACCTATCATAACCGCAGCAAATGCGTTCTTGAGTTTGAGGTCAAGCTAGCAATGCTTCAGTGAAACAAAGTACAGAATGTGTATAGTGCTTAATTTTGTCTTTTTCTTGTTAATTCTACCGACAGTAAGGGATGCCGTCAAGCTGAAGAAGGAGTCTTTTCGGGCCTTTTGGCCTGTGGGACTCCAAAGGCACCTGATGGGTATCGGCGGGCTAAGTGGAGCGCAGCTTCGACGGTCGCTAAGGCAAAAACTCGGGCGTTGGAGGAGTTTGGAGAGGATGACTTCCGGATGGCTTCGAGGAGATTCTGGTCCACCATCCGGCGGCTCAGGAGGGCAAAGCTGTGCTTCATCAACACTGTGTACAGTGAGGATGGGGGGCTGCTGACCTTGACTCGGGATGTTGTGAGGTGGTGAAGGGGAATACTTTGAAGACCTTCTCAATCCAAACCAACATGTGTTCCGATGAGGATGCAGAGTCTGGGGTAGTTGGTGCTGGCTCTCCTATCTCTGGGGCTGAGGTCGCTGAGGTGGTTAAAAAGCTCCTCGGTGGCAAGGTCCCTGGGGTGATGAGGTCCACCCAGAGTTCCTTAGGGCTCTAGATGCTGTAGGGCTGTCTTGGCTGACACGCCTCTGCAGCATCGCATGGACATCGGGGACAGTTCCCCTGGACTGGCAGACTGGGGTGGTGGTCCCCCTCTTCAAAAAGTGTGATCCCCCCTGAGCGGGATCACACTCCTCAGCCTCCCCGGTAAGGTCTATTTAGGGGTGCTGGAGAGGAGGGTCCATCGGATAGTAGAACCTCATATTGAGGAGGAGCACTGTGGTTTTCGTACCGGTCGTGGAACAGTGGACCAGCTCTACACCCTCTTCGGGGTCTTGGAGGGGGCACGGGAGTTTGCCCAACCAATCTACATGTGGTTTGTGGACTTGGAGAAGGCATTCGACCGTGTCACCTGGGGAATCCTGTGGGGGGTACTCCGGTAGTGTTATGACCCCCTTTTTGTCTAGGGGATAAGGGTCAATAACAAAACGGACCGGACATTGTCAAAATGGTATAAATAAAAGTATTTATTAAATAAATACAAATTCCTATGAACAAAATACAAAGACCAGGTTCAATAAACTAAGAATGAATTCCTATAAAAAAAATATACCATGTCCGGTTACAAAATAACATAAAGTGTCCTTTTTCAAGTTAACTATACAAATATACAAAACAACCGAATATTAACTACTAACTTAAACTGATAACTTTAACAACAAAAAACAAACCACAAAAACCTCCTATAAACCAAATGTTCTATACAAACATAAACTGAAATAGGAATAGTCTTTTCTGTAAACCACAAACGCTGTCAAGTAGAAAAGCTCTCACAAATACTACAGCCAGTTCAAAACCCACACAGGGATAACACACGGAGTCTAAGCGAAAGCCGGCGAACTGGGTGCCCATGGTACACAGTCACCCAGAATGATGGTGAAGCTGGATTTTATCCACGAGGCACCGCCCCTTCCAGGAAGTCCCAGCACTGCAGGTGACCAATCCAGGAGAGGGGAGGAGAGGAGCAGCTCCTGATGGCAGTCATCAGGTCACAACGAGGCACAGCTGGATCCAATTCCAGCACCAGTCTGACAGGCCAGGGGCCGTAACACGGAGTATGGAGTGCTGGACCCGCTTGTACTAGCTGTCCGGTCCCTGTACGATCGGTGTCCGTATTGCAGTGCGGGTTGGACTCCGCCAAGGTTGCCCGTTGTCACCGATTCTGTTCATAACTTTTATGATCAGAATATCTAGGCGCAGCCGAGGTGTTGAGGGGATCCGGTTTGGTGGCCTCAGGATTGGGACTTTTGTGGGCTTCATCGGGCCGTGATCTTCAACTCTCACTGGAGCGATTTGCAGCTGAGTGTGAAGCGGCTGGGATAAGAATCAGCACCTCCAAATCCGAGACCATGGTCCTCAGCCGGAAAAGGGTGGAGTGCTCTCTCCGGGTCTGCAGTAGGGTCCTGTCCCAAGTGGAGGAGTTCACGTATCTCTGGGTCTTGTTCACCAGTGAGAGAAGGATGGAGCGGGAGATCGACAGGCAGATCGGTGTGGCAGTGATGCGGACTCTGCATCGTCTGTCATAGTGAAGCTGATCCAAAAGGCAAAGCTCTCGATTTATGTCGATCAATGTTCCAACCCTCACCTATGGTCACGAGCTGTGGGTAGAGACCGAAAGAACAAGATCACGAATACAAGCGGCCGAAATGAGTTTTCTCCGCAGGGTGGCTGGGCTCTCCTTTAGAGATAGGGTGAGAAGCTCGGTGATCCGGGAGGGGCTCAGAGTAGAGTCGCTGCTCCTCCACATCGAGAGGAGCCAGATGAGGTGGTTTGGGCATCTGGTTAGGATGTCTCCTGGACGCTCCCCTGGTGAGGTGTTCCTGGCACGTCCCACCGAAAAGAGGCCCCGAGGAAGTCCCAGGACACACTGGACGGACTACATATCTCGGCTGGCCTGGGAACGCCTCAGAATCCCTCCGGATGAGCTGGTGAATGTGGCCGGGGAGAGGGAAGTCTGGGTTTCCCTGCTTAGGCAGCTGCCCCCGCGACCCGACTGGATGGATAGATGGATCTTGTTAATTCTCAAACTTCTTGTCTATAGGGCAGATGGATTTTTCCATCCCATCCCCATTCTTTGTAGTGCACATGCAACAATTTGTTGCATTACTCCTACCAATTAGTAAGGAGGGTGGACCAGAATGTTCAATGCAACAGCTGAGTGGCTTTTTCTGAAATATATCAAATGGGTCATCCTACGCATGCGTTAAAGTTTTAACTTTGACAGCCCCAGTTGGAAATAAATTCCTCCCTCTGTTCTCATCAAACAGCTGCAAATACTATTCTGCCATTTCTAACTTTTAATGTTGGCCATGAAGATTGTAGAAGTTGATGATCGATCAGATTTGTAGATCACCAGTGTGATCTTATACATTCTAGAGTTGACAGCCCAGTGCAAACATGGCTGCACAGACCTGGATTAAACAAATGCAAACAAATTACATTAAAAGCTATACATAACTCATAAATAAATCAGTCTTTTTCTGGCCAATGATGAGACCTGATCTTTAATTAAAGTGGATGTGGAGATGCTACTGTGGCCTACGTTAAAATTTGTTCACTTAAATTTGAAAAACTGTAAAGAAAAGCTAGATCAGTGACAGTCAACCATACACTGACATCTTCCACTTAGTTTACATATTGAACATGTGCTCCAAGCAAAGTTGGTGTCTGATCCCTGCTGTCACTTCTCATCTGATTGATAATGAAGATCTGAAGTAGTTATTAACTCCAGATTTCCACCAGACAGCAGAAGTAACACAGAGGTGCATTGCTCTGATCATGGGAAAGGTATGAAGCTACAGGACAGGGCATCTGAGTCACCAACTGTGTCCTTTATATCAGCATCATGCATGGCAGCTTTTTATCTTCTCCAATTGTTACTTCTTATCAGCCTTTTGACTCTAGTTTCCTCTTACTTTGATGTTCCTGAGGAGGATGAGAGATGCTCTGTTTTCCTCTGGTGTGCTTAGGACCAGAGCTCCTAATGGAGAAAAGGTTTTATATGCACAATTAAAAGCATGTTTTTGCAGCTTTTCATGTTTCCATATGTAACGTTTTCTACAGAGATGACTTCGTCCTCCCCATTATGACTTATACCACAAGACGACAAGCAACCCTTAGGTTACAGGACGACCACTCTACCCACTGATTGGTCATTATAAAGAATTATCATTATCATGAAATATTTCATACTGTCAGTATTTGTTGTGCAGTTGTTATATTTCTGTTTATAAGACATTCAGTTACACAGTCTTCGAAGTTCTTTTATATTTATATATTATATTATATTTATTATATTAGGAAAAATTCAGAAATTTAGTATTATAATGCAAAACAATTCAAATTAATACAATTAAGGTTATAATACTTTGGTAATAGACTCATTATAACATGCTGCAAACTATGCTGATATAAATGGATTTTACATATCTTTACTCTAAGCCACATTTGACCAAGTACAGAATGTGTATAGTGCTTTCAAACACAGGACGTTATACAAATTTTAATTTATTGTATTTTTTGAACATTCTGTTTATTCTCATTTCTCTATACAAATAGAAAAAGATTGTGTAATGGTGTGCTGGAAGGGAAAATGACCACTGCTTCAAACCTTCCTATAAATTTCACAGTTGGAAAATGAGCAGAGGATATGAAAGAAGTGAGAATATCTTTGCTGGGTCCAGAATCCCAGAAATGAAGCCGCTTGTCTGTTGAGCCTCCACATATTTGTCTGGAAAATAGCTAGTTTCAGATATCCCTGAAAACCATGGCTTCCAAATATGTTGTGCTCCAGTGTAATTCCTGTCCGAAGCCGGCGTCTGGTACTGATGGGAAAAACATCAGGATTGTCTTTGTCTCTTACTTACTGGTGTTGATATCTCTCAACAAATTTATGTTGTGCACAAGAGGGTGGTGGAAATAAAACAAACAAACAAACAAAAAAAACAACATTTATACTTAAATCAGAGACAGAAACAAGGTTTGAACTCACTGTAGGGGCATAAACATTATTTACTAGAAAATATTGTTTTGCTATTACTCAAATTTTTAAACAAATCCAGAGAAGAAAAGTATGACGTATGGCAACATGACGCCAAAACCACTGTGGCCCCCCACAATCCACAATGAAAAAATTATTGTTGGACTTAATTTTAATGTGTACATCGGTCAATGTACACATTTACTCGAGTTTAACTGGCATGATCTTCTTCCTTGTCTGAATTAACCATTTCTTATTTAACCAATGTATTAATTCAAATTAAAATGTTTTAAAAAATTAACGCAATTTAGATGAGTTACCTTAAAACATTATTTCATATTTCAATGTTTTCATTGTGTCCTGGCTAAAAAAATAAATAAATTGTTGACTTTACATAATTTTAGTGTGTACATTGGCCCCACATAACCAGGATGTGTTAAACTGATATATGATAAAAAAATATATATATATTTATTTAATTTAAAATGTTGAAAAATTGTGTTATTTAACAAAAAATTTATTAGTTGCCTTAATACAGTTTTGTTATAAATGATTCCATCATGCCTTAAGTACCTTATTTTTTAACTGTTGTCTAAATTTGAATTCTGTCATCTAAAATGAATAATGTAAACCAAAACCACCGTGCCCCTAGCACCAAAGTTATTTTCCTAAGTTTTCCCTGATCCATTAATTGTATTGTGGGTTTCATTCCCAAGTTTGCATTTTCTGTGAACTACTTAAAACTTCAATAATACACTTTACAGTTGGCTGAATGAGAACAATGCAGTACAGCACAAATATGTATCTGTTCTGTTTAGGGATATTTATATCTTCAGGAAGGAATCTGCATAGATGGTGGTTTTTATGCACTTATCTGCTGCAGTTAAGCTGCTTAATATACGTCAAACCCCCAAACATCCCTTTAACACTATAACAAGATTAGGCCTTTAAAAATGAAGTTCATTCAAAAGTAGGACTGGGTAGTAAAAGACTAGAATTTCCAAATTAAAAAATCAATTCTAATTTTGGAGAAAGTTTATAATAGTAATACTAACTCAATAGTACAGTGGTACCTCTTTCATAGCCAATAGGGATAGAAAGTTACTTATTTACATGAAAGCTAATTGGAAATTAAAGATTTAATTAAAACCTTGTGATTCAGAACTGAACTGCTTCAGGAAACTAGCCATAATACCCAACCCTAGTAACTATCAAACTACAAATACAAGAGTGTGAATTTAAATATCACTTTTCTTTCCTGTGCAAAATCTGCAGTAATATTTCTGAGAAAAAACTCTGCAAAAATCCTGCAACACTATGTGCTCCCAGGCTGTCAGCCACAACACTGCATTCTGCCCCTTAGACTGACTCACCCACCAGTGGGACAAATATACCCTGCTTCTCCTGAGTTCTTGGACCATAAACAAGAGGCTCAAAGACTTTTTTATAACCATAAGTTTTAACGTCATCACTCTTGCACAAAACTGCTAAATAGATGATTATGAAGAACGACACCCCGGAGGCATGTTAGCCAACACCCAATGAACAGCACAAAGCTTATGTTTCTTTCTTAAGGTACCAAGGGGGTTGCAGGTTTCAAAGTCATCTACATAAAGATTTATAATGATCTTTGGCTTTTACGAGCAAGATTAAACCATTTTCTTTAAATATGGAACCATCTCTTGAGGACTTAAAAAGTCCAGAATGTGTTTCATATTACTTTTGATCACTTTTAACATTATCAATAATATCCCTTCTACTTAAACGCTCCTCCAGTGTTTTTAAGATTGGGAAATAATGAAAACTACGTTTATTTTGTGCATCAAGACAATATTCGACTTCTGCTTGTAATACTGCTTATGCAGGTATGCTGTACTTAACAAACCTCCTTTCTGTATAGCGTTTTGCACAGGGCTGTCAGTGGAGATACCTTTTACAATTCCATTAATAATACTTTCATTAACAGGGAGGTCTCTCTCTCATCGAAGATGATACTCAATAGGTGTGTCCCAGTTCAGGGTCTGCACACTTCGAAGTGCGGATTCGTCGCCACATCATCGCAGTTTGCGAAGTACAGTCCCAATTCACAGAATTTGAAGGACCCTCCGAATCCACCCTTCAAATCCACACTTCGTTTATCCCCAAACAAAGGCTGCTGGTGATGAATCCTTCGTGGCCTCGTTTCTCCCAGAATTCATTGCGCACAAGACGTGGCGAATCAGCAACCGAGCTCAGAACAGTACACTTTAGGTTTCAGTCTTGTTAAAAAAACAAAAGTATGTTTTTTTTAAACTACACTTAAGTAGAAACGTTACAAAACCAAGTACATTAAAGGCATGTTTGTTAAATGGTGACTATAAAATTCAGTAATATTTGATATTGATATACACGTCATTAAGGGATTAATGACGTGTACCGGCTGGAAAACAATCAGGAAGTGGCTTCATCATCATGTCCAGGTCTAAATAGAGGTCTCTTAGCAACATAGTAGTGATGGTGATCTTTTTATGATTAAAATGTGATAAATAAAGCTGTTATCATGGATCATTGTGGATTTACCAGATTGAGTCTCTGAATAAAACTACATTTAGTGGCTGGATTATAAACCTCCTGGACGGAATAGAAATGCTGGAGAACTTCCATAGAGCACCTATTCATCACTGTTTTTACCCCACAGAGCTACACACTACCGCTCCTGAGAAGCATCAGCAGTCGGGATGCCGGCGATTTAGTGAAGTTTGAATAAAAATATTTCCTTCTTCCACCACTTGCCAATCGGCACGTGTGAAAAGCCTACACACCTGTTAAACCCACATCTTCTCCCAACTGCAAACATATTTTTCACAAAAAAAAAAATAAATAAAATAAAATAAAAACTTTCAAAATAGCTGTTCATTGACATCAGCTTTACTAACTCTTGGATAACATACAAACCTTCAGCAACGGTTCTCAGACATGGTGCTCACTAGCTAGCTCGACACAGCATGTGAATAAGCTGTTGTAAATGTAAAAACACTGTGCAGAATAGCTTTATGTTCAACATGTCACCGACTTGGAAAACAAGACTCGTAATTCAGCCTCAAAGCACTTTTTCATAACTCAACGTCCCGTGGTTTTGGCGGCTTCCAGCTCCCAGTTGACCCACTACTTCTGTGTTTTTGACTGGTGCAAGCAAGTTCAGGTCCACCAGCTGCATTCTCGCCACCTATCATCAACCACATAGTTGTGCTTTCTGGCTGCTTTTACAAACATTCCACTCCCCGCGGTGAGCAAACTCACTTAGATCGCGTTCAGTTATTCGATTCAAACATTTTCAGTCAACGTAATAAAATCTAGAACCAGCATTTTTCTTCCTGAATATGTAAAATAAACCTGATTAATTCATGATCACAAAGGAAACAAACTTATTGTGAAAAATAAGTCAATTTTATTCATCCATTCATTCATTCATTTCATTCGGTCATCCCTTCCCTTGATTCTAAAATCCGCAGTTTTGATGTAGAATTTATATTAATTTATATGGCTGGGCAATCCATTTAAAAGATTAGGCCATGTTCTTAAAGTCCAAATAATCTTGTTATACCTTACAATGTACCCCTGAGCATTTAATCACCAGTGTTTGTGTTTGTCTCAATATTTATTTATGTTTTGTAATTAGCAGCCTATAAAAGGAAATATGAGTAACAAACATTTTGTCTGTGAAAAGCAACGTTCTGTAGTTATTTTTCTGCAGTACCTGAAATTAGAGCCAAAATGAAAAAAGAAAAGAAAAGCGAAAGACAAAATACTGTAGTTTTTAAAGGGTGAATAACTCTTCCCTACGCCACTCTGAAACAAGTTGGATGCTTTAAACATTTTCTGCTTGGTAAAGCCTTGTTTAATTTCCTGTGCTTTGTACCTCTCAGAGAGGCCTGACACGCCGGCTTCTCCCCAAATTCTTTTGGATGTGATTTACAAATGGGCAGCACAACCAGTCGATGGGGATCCTACTCACCCTCATGAATGTATCTACTTCAATTAGAGGCTGCAGTCAAGCACAAGAGGATAGTGTGTGTCGTCTTTTATGAACATTTATTGTTACACGGTGTAATGACCATGCACGCTGTGATCCTGGCTAATGACAAAATAGATTAACTCCACTGGGTCGCCTTTGGTAAAGTCCAAAACTATTCCAAAGGTATTGATTTCCAGGCTTGCTGTGAAATTGAACTGTCAGGTGTTCCATTGGGCCTTGATATGATATTGATCCTTCCTGTGTAATGACCAACAAAGAGTCTGGTTACCTGAAACTGCCCGGTCTAGGGCAACCGCACCCCTCCCCAAACTTTTTATTGGAATTTTAAATAGAAATTTGATCAACGCAGGCTCTCCGGGGGATATGAATATTGCTGAGTGGCCTCAAGTTAATATCTTTCTGGTCTCCCTCAGAACATAAACCATGCATAGTGATGCAAATCCACTTCTCCGTTAAACATAAGGCCAAATGTTGAAGCCTGCAGGGCCTTTGGCAGGATGGCTCTACCATGGAACCAAGACTTCATCCAGGAGCAACACCAGGGGTGTTTCCTGGACCTGGGAGCATTGGGGGCTGAGCCCACACCCTCATAGAGGAATCTCGGTGAACCAGCGCAGTAAAAACAGCTTTTTATTTAAGCTTTCTTGAGCCTTGTGTCACCTTGTTTAAAGCCAAATACTGTGTTTCAATATGTATTTATTTTCAAGCTTAAACGGGACAATGTAAACATGATCTCTAAAATCAGTATTAAATTTTCCCCAATTCTCTTTTCTCTCCAATACCTGTTAATCCCTTCTACCATCTGCTGACTGAAAAAATTAAATGTGCACTTCATGACAACATTAGAAAATATTTAACAAAATATTTAGAAAATAACTTTTAGGTTTTCTTTCTATCACTCGGACAATTTACAGATAAATGCCGTCCAGTAAAAGTGCTATACCAGGGGAGCCTGAATCCGGTCCTCGAGATCTACTATCCTGCAACTTTTAAATACATCCCCTCAAAACACCTGTATCCAATGACTGAATCCTTTCATCCACATGTTCTTCATCCATGCAGAGGCCTGGTAATGAGGCATTCATTTGATTCAACTGTGTTGGAGAAGGGTTGCATCTAACAGTTGCAGGATAGATCTTGAGGACGGGACTTAGCTGTGCTATACCTTTTACTTTTCAAGACATCTGCTGTTTATCGCTACAACTTGCTCTTTATTGCTCATCTGTAACAAAAGGATGAACATGAACTGTTTTCAGTCACTTGTAATTTTCAGA
>JBAFTA010000014.1:31021974-31038240 GCA_036919975.1 Melanotaenia parkinsoni
TTATTTATCTATATTTAAACTAAAGCAGCATCTAGAAACCAAACCTCCAACACTAATGGGAAAGCCGTTTTCATCTAATGCAACACAAACATGTGCACACACACACACACACACACACTTCACCTCTGCATTTAATGCAAATGTGTATAACAGGAAAGGGCAAGGCTAACGGTTTAGTACAGCTAGTCTGACGTCCTTGTTTGACCTCTGATGATGAACGCTTGAAATAACACCAGAGTTCAGATTAGGGATAAAACACCAGGCTGTCAACCAATAAAACACCTCCCCCCGCCTCCATAAAATTCCTCTGTGATTGGTCATATTGTGCCTGTGCTGCATTCACAGAAATTACAAAACTTCCATCTTCTTTAATGACGGCGTCTGAGGGAATGTAAACTTATTCCTTCTGGGTAAAAAAAAAATAAAAAAATGGGGCTTGATGTGAAATGTTTGGGGCTAAAGCCAGGAATGGTGAGGCCAAACGACACCCCTGAGCAACACCAGTGTCTTCATAGTTAATAACACACTAAGGGTAGCTCAAAGGAAAAAAAATAAATAAATAAATAACCCCAAGTGGGATATTGTATCTATGACAAACATCACCGCCATCTTGGAATGGTCACAACTCAGCCAGCCTACACCGCAGCAGCTACAGACGACAGATCCCAGAGCTCTGTGCAGCGTTTTCTTGTTGTAATCGTCGGACCATCGAAAGCGGGAAACAGGGAATTACTTTTTACACGTAACACTAAATATCAATATTAGTTGCATACATCATTTGTAAAGAGCTACCAGCGTCTTGCCCTGAAAAATAATGTCAGGCTGGTGATTCCATCAGAGGGTAAAGTGATGGTGGTGAGAGCAGCAGAGTAGGTGATTCGCCTGGTTTCATCAAAGCAAGCCCTAAATGTATCTGTAGTCATGAAATGAAAATTAAATTAAAAATACTTTATTTATCCCAGAGGGAAATCATAATGTTGTAGTAGTTTTTCTTTTATTATTATTAATTAAAAAACAATAATTAATCTGAAGAAGATAATGACTCGTTCCTGAGGGTGATGGCTGCTGGCAGGAATGATCTGTGGTATCTTTCTGTCTTACGTTGGACTTGACGAAGCCTCACACTGAACACACTGTTGTTTCTTCACTGTGTTGTGTAGAGGATGAGTCAGACATTATGTTCAGCAGCTGGTGCCGCAAATTTCCAGGGCAATCAGCTCCAGAGTTCTCCCCAGCACAGAACCAGAACCAGAGTTCTCCCCAGAACAGAACCAGAGTTCTCCCCAGAACAGAACCAGAGTTCTCCCCAGAACAGAACCAGCATTCTGGATCAGGTTGTTCGGTCTCTGGTTCTGGCGCTGCTGCTGCTCCAGCCGATGCTGCAAAGCTGACTGCACGCTCTACAGAATGTAAATGTGTACAGTCATACATGGTCCAGGAAGAAATCAGTTCTGAGGATGTTTTCTTGCTCATGGACATATTGAGAAAACACAGTTTGGCATTGATAACCATCATCCCAGCTTACTGTCATTGGTTGTGTCAGTATCAACTCCATTACAGTATTTCTCAAAATAAAAGAGATATTTTTAAAATTTCAACAAAAAGCACTTTTGATTTGCAGGCGTTTCCATTAAATGGTGTTTAGCGCATTATTCTTGTAAAATCTTGTCCCATGAATTCTGCACTTTGAGGAGGAAGGAGATTTCTAATTCTTTGTAAAACTCTTGCATAGATTTCCATCTCCTCTGGCGGTTACTCATACCATGCCATCTTTATTTGAAATGAACTGGTCATGTGAATCCTTACATCACATCTAGGGATGTGTAAATGCAAAAATAGTGTTTCCATTACACATTTGCGATAAACATAAAAACTTTTTTAGTGATATTTGAGGTGTTTTTTGAAATGTATATTTCCATTACTGTTTTTTTATTGCAATATTTAGTTTTGTGTAATTCTAGGGGTAATGTAAACGCACCTATTTTTCCTAAAATAAGACTTCATCAAACTCACTTCTCTTTACTTGAGTGGAAGTAAAAGAAAAACTCTGCAGAACCGTCCTCATAACCTTTTTTATGAAAGATTATATAAGATGGGTTAGATGGACTAGATAAAATAAATAAAAGATGAAGAATATATGTATACATTTCTTACATTGTGAACATTTACTGTATATGTTGTTATATTTTACACATTTGCTCCCAGTCCTTCGTCATCTAATCACACACGCACCATCTTAATGTTTTCCTCACTTCTGTTTTGTTTGTTTTGTTTTGTACTTATTGTTTTTAACCATTTTAATGTTCTTCTGTGTAGTGTCCTTCGCTGTTTTGAGAGGCGCTTTTTAAATAAAATGTAGTATTATTATTATTATTATTATTATTAATTGTTTTAGTGTGACAAAATGTGTATATATTGTACACATGTGTAAATATATATATTTATAGAAGTATTTAAATATTTCAGAAAATCTCTGTACATGTTTTATATTGATTATATTTTTTAGAATCAGTTATTTAATTTGTTTATTAAGTAAAACAAACTATTACTGTCTCTCTATGCATGTGTGTGTGTTTAGTGATACATTGAATGCATCATGTACCTGGACACAAACACAAAATATTTATTACTATTAAGCTACTATCTGCCCACAATCTATGAAAATAAGTGTTTTCACTGTAACTAAGCATCATGTTTCACAGCTATATGTGTGTCTTATGCAACAAAGAAAAACTGCTGGAAAATAGATTGAGAACTCGATAAGTTCTGGTAATTTTCATTCCTTTTAAACAGGTGAGTGAGCAAAGCTGACTGATCCAAGATGGCGGCCACATGGCTCGTCGGTGTGGTGTCTACTCTACGCCAATTAAATAATGACTGAGAAAAGTCATTGAGAAAACTTCAAACAAGTCAGGCAACCAGCTGTAAAGCAATTGATGTTGTCATGTTTTTTCTTGTAAAGTTTCCCATCAAAAACAATGATAATGGATTAGATGTATGCAGCACTTTACTTGGAATCCATTAGTCATTCTCTCCTCACTTGCAGCTGATCAGGTTAACTGGTCAGGAATGTGGCTAGGCATAAGATGAGCACCTTTGAAAGGTAGAGCCTCAGAAATAAATATGGACATAAGTTCAACAATCTGCAAATACAGTGGCGTGCACAGACGTTATGAGGGGCTGGTGCTCAATTTTTTAAAAAAGGGCACTTTGCAGAGCGCGTGGAACCACCACGTTTAATTATAGTGTGAAAAAAAAAAAACATTACATGCTTTTATGTACTTGCAAATGAAATATGTTACTGTAAATGAACCAGGTACTGATCTGACACTGCTCTCCCTATCTTCCTCATCCTCCATGCTGGTAGATGGTCTACTGTGGGACAGTAGAGAGAACAGAGTGATGCCTCTTTGAGTAAGACTGCTTAGTGACAAGAGTCAGTGCATTACACCACTAAGACTAACACCAGTCTTTCAGAATCTCCTGAAAGCCATCCAAAAGTCATTCCCCATGGCTTCTCCAAACACCTCCCATGCTCGAGTTTTTGCCTCAGCAAACGCAGAAGCTGTGTTCCACTTAGCCTGCCGATACCCATCAGCTGCCTCTGGAGTCCCACATGCCAAAAAGGCCCAATAGGACTCCTTCAGCATGACGACATCCCTCCCTGATTGTGTTCACCAACAAGTTCAGGAATTTCTGCTGTGACAGGTACTAACGACCTTATGGCCACAGCTCCAGTTGGTTGCCTCAACAACAGAGGGACGGAACACAGCCCGCTCGATGTGACTCAATGTCCCCCGCCTCACCCGGGACATGGTTGAAGCTCTGCCGGAGATTTTTTTTTTTTTTTTTTAAACCTGTCTTGTCCAGCATTGTTGCAAACAGAATAATTGTCTGGCTGCCGTCTGGTGCTGGGCAATTTTACTCTATCAAGCAGGGATTTATACTTTTATAGTATTATAGTATCTAAAAAGGAATTCAAGTGGCTGAAATTTGTTTTCTTTGTAGGGTGGCTGGGCTCTCCCTTAAATATAGGGTGAGATGCTCAGTGTTCTGGGAGGGGCTCAGAGTAGAGCCGCTGCCCCTCCACATCGAGAGGAGCTAGATGAGGTGGCTCGGGCATCTGGTCAGGATGCCTCCTGGACGCCTCCTTGGTGAGGTGTTCCAGGGACGTCCCACTGGGATGTTCATTCTTTTTTAATGGATCTTCCATTAAATGTGTCTATTGTTCCCGTACTTGCAGAACTTGTGCCATGTATTGAACCCACAAGAGCCCGATGTGACATATTTGTCACACACAGTTTCTGAGACATTTTGCTTCAATTTATGGTATAAATATATATAAATATATATATACATATAAACTAACTGATACCCAGAAGCAGAAAACCACGTGATATTTTGAAACATGGTAGTAAATGGTAGCTATCCCCTTGTCATGCCTGCTCCTCCTGCACCAGTATGCTCTGCTTCGCCAGAGTACTGATCACCGGTTCTAGGACTCCATCTCCCAGGATTCATCTGTTCCAGCTCATTGGACTTCACCTGCCTCTCTCCTCATCAACCTAATGAGTCACACCTGTCCTTCAGCCTACTTAAACTCTCAACGCTCTGCAGAACTTTGTATTGTCTTATAACACCTTCGGTCTGTTTGAGCTCCATTAAATCCCTCTCTCAACCAGCCTGCGCTTGTGTCCGACTTTCAGCCGATCCAACCTTACACCCCTCCAAAAAAATGTTAATTTTTTTGTTACGTTTTATTAAAGGGCCAAATAAAGACCTCATTTTAAAAACATTGGACTTTTCATACATTTTTTCATGCGTTGGGCCTTTATGGGTTAAACTGCAGAGGGATAATGAGAAAAATGAATTTGGTGAAAAATAAAGATGAAATGTGGCATCATTGCAGATTTTGAACCAGACGGCCTTGAACACAACATAAACACTGTCCAGCTAATCAGATTAATGCTCAGTGGCATGAAGGGTCATGTAAACTATCTCATATTGCAGTTGTAATGAAAATATTTCTTCCCAGAAGGAAATGGTGAGGTTGTTTTGGCATGCATGTTTGTTTTCATTAGAAATAATAAATAAAAATGAGTTGCCAGTCAAGTCTTGTTCTGGAGGTTGATGTCTGTTGGCAGGAATGTCCTGTACTTTTTTGTGTTGCAGTGTACTGCAAGAAGCTTCTGAGTTTATGGTCATTGTGTGTAATGGACTGCATGTCCTTATTCTGGAGTGAAACAAACACCATGGATTAAGTGTGCAGAGTTTGTTTTTTGTCTTGTATCTACTCAAATAACCAAAGTTCCAGGAGTAACAGTAGGTGGGTGCTTAGTGGATTGAAGTTATGTAGTATCACTATGAGATAAAGCTCACGATAATTTCATGCATGCACATTATTTACCAGGCAGTTTTTACAATCTTTTCATCTAATATGTTTAAAAACTTCTGAACACAGTGCTGAGGCTGCCACACTGCATCACTAATACTTTTAGTATGCATCTGTGATTTTATGTCTAAACAGATTGCTTTTGTTAAAACAAACTCCACTGCTTGATTTGTCTACAGGTCAACTGAGCTGATCTGAGATCTGTTAATAAGAGATCTTCAGTGGATGCATTTCTGAGCAAGAACATCACTAATTTCTTTCCCATATGATAAATAAAACATTTGCTTGTGCTGTGACTAATGCAGAATGTAAATTAATTCTGTTTTACTCAGACCTCAAGTAACTTACTTCCATTACATCAACAGGGGGAAACATTTTCTGCCAATTAATAAGTGTGAGCCAAGCTCAGTCCAACTCTGCCCTCACAACTTCCCTGGAATGTTCAACTTGGCAATTATTTTGCACTTCTGCAGCAAAACTGCCAGACTACAGTCTGATCGCCGATAGAAATCCCTTTATATGCACTTAGCCTGCATCTTTACTTCATTAATACCATTAATACATGCTGTACTGTAGCATCATATTTACCTTTATAGGGCACATAGCTGCAGTCACCAGTTTGATCTTTCTTGGCTGAATTTTTCCAGCCCTTAAGTAAAGCTATAGACTTCTACATATGTGTCACATCTCGTTTAGCTCAGTGGGTGTCCCACGTTTAGCTCAGGTCCCCATGTCCTGTCACTTCAATCAACATTCAACAAGCCACAAGGTCAGGCAGAGACTGTCCTCTTTAATGAACCAACAGATAATGGCCTATGGGCCAAGGAGAGACATGACACAAATCACTGTGCACTCTGACTGGAATTAGTGGTAATTACTGTTGGTCTTGGCAGATCAATGGGTTAGCAGCAAAACACATAGAGGCCACCCTGTGTCACATGCTAGTGCAATACCAAAACTCCTACAGAGTGGAACTGAAGGGGACAGCTATAATGAGCTGGGCCTCACTCTATCGTCCCCTCATCTTATCCTGATGGTGCTCATATTCAGCATTAGAGTGACTAAATCAATAGACAATTCCCCTCTATTTTTGTTCATTGTCATGTTACAAACTTTATCCAAACTTCAAGTAGTCCATGGTGACGGCTTTATTGATGTAGAGAGACCGCCTATAACCCCTCAGACTCAACTGATGTCACATTGCTTAGTGAATAATTGCATTGTTGGGAATATCTGTACGTTACAAAGGAATCTCAAGAGAAGACACATTTATTGATGTTCATGGTGAAGTTTTAGGACACCAGTGTTCTGACTCAGGGTCAGTTTCCAGCGAGACACAAAGTGAGCTGCTGCTTTTCGGATTTCTGGAACCTCAGTCTGCTTTTTTACTGGATTTCTTCTTTTGCTATTCGGCCTGTGATGTTGTGGGAATACTGAATATGTTCCATCTATCTTTATAGATGATTGCTTACCTGCTCTGTCATCTCTACTTCAGAGTTTGGATCTTCCAAACCAACCAGGATGAAAACTGCCAGCTATTTGCAGCCACATGTCGGTGATGATGCTGAACTTCATCTGTTCTCTTAGGAGAAAAACCATGCCTTGTGTGTGTGTGTGTGTGTGTTTAAAATTAAACTCTGCCCATTCATTTATGTCCATTCTAATGGACATTCTTTTCACGTGTGTCTTCCTTTACTACTCTTTAGAGGACATCCTGGGCTTTCCAATGATATATTTTGGGGTTTGCATACTGACTGGGAACTAATTTTTTTTTTTGTTTGTTTTTTTTTCAAAGTGGACGAAAACAACAACCATATTTTATAGTAAGAGAAAAAAATATCCTTTATCTGTAGCTATTTTCACCATAACTGTATATAGTTGTGTTAACATGTCAGCATTAATGTTTTTTTCTCAGAAAGCAGTTTGATTATTTCTGTTTTGAAATAAATGCCCTTTTATTAAGAGTGGGCAACACTGCAGATTTTTATACCAAGTAAATCCAGGTCAAGTGTCGCCACTACTGATACTGATACCGAAAATTCACAACCATTTAATGACTTTGCCTTTTATTACAGATGATTATTATCGTCATAATCAAATACTGTATAAAGATTGTCAAATAAAACATTTTTATCACCAAACGAAATAGAACTAAATATAATTTAAGCTTTTTTATTTGTAACAATATAAAAACATTAACAAAGTAACAAAAACAAAAAAAAATCTGTTATTTGTTTTTATCGAGAAAAATAAAGTCAACATTGCAAATTAGCTAAAACAAAAATCAAACCTACAGTTGGTTTACTTTCATTTGTTCTTTGGCTTTTCGCCAAATCTTTTAAGTCTTTTAAACGACCACTAGAATTAAGTAAATCAATCCTAAGAATGAATAAAGTAGTCCTAGGAGTAAGTAAAGTAGTCCTATGAATAAGTAAAGAAATCCTAGGATTGAATAGGGCAGTCCCAGGAATGAGTAAATAAATTCTAAGAAAGCAATGAGTAAACTATAGAATAAAATAAAGTAATCCTAAGAATTAGTAATCCCAGAATCAGGTAAAGTAATCCTAGAGTTAGGCAATTTACAAATAAATAAAGTAGTCCTTGGAATGAATAAAGTAATCCCAGCATTAAGTGAACAAATCAAATTAAGTGAAGTAATCCTAGAATTGAGTAAAGTAATCCTAGGAATACGTAATGTAATCCTATGAATGAGTAGAGTAATCCTAGGAATTAGTAAGGTTTCCAGGTGTTTAATAGAGGTGTTACACAGGTAAATACCTCAGGAAGCCATTGGTCAATGAAGATGATGGACACCTCTATCAATGGTCAGAGTCAGGAGGATCCAGGGATAGCCCCACTTTCACCTTAGAAACACCACAAGGATCAAGAAAGAAGTGAAGCCCAAGTTAGTCTATGATAGAAAGAGTGAACCCTTCACTATAAACCTCCTTCATCGCCATGGAAACCAGCAGGACCTCCTTGGTTCATTTCAAACCCTTTTTTGCTACACTTTAGTAGAAACTGTAATGATGTCTCCCTGAGGACCCAGAAATTCAGCCACACACACACACACACACACACACACGCACACACACACACACAGTTCCAAAAATGTCATTATTGAGACCGGGTAATGGAGGAGATGAGCAGGGTTTGGTCCAGTAGGAAGTGGTGGTGACTTCCTCAGGTAATGCAGGGTACAATATCCTGAAAGGACTCCAGAAACAATCAGGAGGATTCACAATCCAAATGAGCAGAGAATTAATAAGCCGAGAGTCATAAACAGGGGTAAGAGGCAGACTAATTAGCTGGGGCAGGCGAATATCTGTGGTCGTTCCAACACAGGTCAAAATCCAGGAGAGCACAAGGCAGGAGCAGTCCGACAGGGAATGAGGCAAGAGAAGTCCAAGGGCCATAACTGGGTCAAACACAGGAATCTGGAAACAAGAGCAAACACTGGACATCAACAAGGGAAAACAATGCTGGCCATCTGGCAGGGAAGCAAGGAATGGAGTGAGCTTAAATAGGGAGGGGAGCAGGTGAACAGAGTGAGTAATCAGGACTGCCACAGGTAGAGCAGATGAGAGTGATGAGGAGCTGGAGGCCCAGCAGAGCAGCAACCATGACAAGAAACATTACAAAACCAAGTACATTAAAACATGTTTGTTAAATGGTGACAATAAAATTCTGTAATATTTGATATTTATGGATTTTTAAGGGGTAAATAAAGTGTGTATCAGTTGGAAAATAACATTGTGTCAGACATTTTTGTTTACTGTTAACGTTCACCAAAGTGTCCTAGGACATGCATTTGTATGCAAACAGTAATTTCAGAGGTTCAAGTGATCCAGTGTCTTACATTGCTGCTAGAAAGACTGTCCAGTTTCACACATGTTAAGCTGACTTCAAAGTGTGTAGACTACGTAAGATGCTCAGCAGTCTATGTAGTCTGCACACTCCAAACTGTGCAGACCCTGATTCCGAACACAGCTGGAGTCATAGGAGAACACATTAGTAGAGTCTTTAGAGCTGGAATCAACCGTTTCACCACAAACAGCAACAGTAAGACATGATTTCTGATTCTGGCTGCTAGCTCCAGAGTTTCTGTTCCACCATGATGAGACAAAAATCTTTTAATCAGCAGAGTCTCTGCTGTCATACGACGAAATTAGTAGAAGCTCTAATGCCTAATTCCCACCGGGTGCGTGTGTGTCGCATTCTGGCTGTGCCATGGTTTCTTCCGATTTCCGTGGTGCATCAGTCCACACGGGGGGGCGCTGAATTTGCGAGACTGGACATCTTGTGATTCTCCAATTCCACGATAAACCTCTCGTTGTCTGTAATGAAAAAAAGAAAAGACACTGGGACACCCTGAACAACTAATGACATAATGTTTACATGGCTCAGCAGCGAAAATCTGTAAGAGCTTTTATTTAGAAATAGACTTGGCGGTGCACCAAACCAAACCACTGACTAAAACAGGCGTGAATAGCTGCAGAGGTCGCAGCGTAGCCGTGACGCGGCGCACATGCACCTGCTGGACATTTGGGGTAAAGCGGACGGTTCTGTTCTCATGTTTTTCTTACATTTCCATTGTGGTTTGAAATGTTTTTGGTTTGGATGCCAATGCTTGGTTGTCTTAATTGAGTTTCTCCCCATCATGCTGCTATGCTACATGTTAGCATTGCTAGTTCCAGGTGTCTGCTAACATCTTCTGTACTTCAGGATCTCATGTAGCCCCCTGTAGAGGGGGGATCTAGCCAAGAGGAGGTTAAAAGAATGGTTGTACTGCTGAAACCAATGAAGTGCCACTGATAGCTGTTAGGAACAATCTGAGATTTATATGATGAATTCACTATTCAAACCCGGTTGTTTTAGGTCCACTTTGTAAGCATCTGCCTAAAACCGCCACCTGTGTCCTTTCTGGTAGAAGGTAGATGGAATAATGTAATCTCTCCCAATCAACTGAATCAATTTATTTAATATTCTTTGACAGTATTTAAAAGCTTACACACTCTAATATTGTGCAGTCGTTACCTGAAATAGGCCATCTCAGGTCTGCCATTTTAAAAACAAATAAGTAGTCATTTGTTAACATAGTACATACAAATAATCTGTACAGCTCTTTGGTCAGAATTACTTCTTCCAGTGCAAGCTGTCTGATCTCACCTCTCTCAGTAGGTGATGCTTTGCAGAATCTCCAGTCAAAACAGATTTTCCATATCTCTAGCACATAAAAATTCCTCTGGAGAGTGCTCAGATCTTGATGTTTAGATAAAGTCACCTTCAAGGACCTGTTGCTATAGTCCAGTAAAAAAAAAAAAAATACTCATGCCTACACGTGTCCATTCACATCTGCTTGACTTTTCTCTAAAGACCAGAACAAAGTGGTATAGGATGACACTCATCTAACAGATGCTTCTGTTATTTTCCATTATAACCTGCTACAGAGCACTTTACAACACGCTGTGCTCCAGCGTTCCTTGACACTGTCTTATTTTCAAAGGATGAAAAAATTAAATTTTTACTCAGCTATACCAGGTTCATGCAAGTGCATCCTGGTTCCTGTCCAGAGCAGCTCCTCCTCTGTCATTCTTCTGCAGGTTTTTTGTTTTTCTGTTAAGCTTTTTTCCTGGTTTTCTAGCACAGTATGATGTATCAACCATATCTGAATGAGCCCGGTTGATTACTGAGGAACAACTAGCACAATACTACCAGGACTCTAAATGAACCTTTTTTTATAATCAGCCAATGTGGTGTGGCTAGCAGAATCCCATAGGAACTGGATCAATCAGAATGTCTACTGGCCAGATTTTTCTTCCCAACGTATTCAATCATTTATGTTCCATTAAATGTTTATTTCTTTTTCTTTTTCTTTTTGATTTTTTTCATGAAAATGCTAAAGAACCAGAAGTTCCCCTTGCCAACAGGCATTCCAGGCAAATGCTTGGTGCTCCGAGCCAGAGAGAGGCCCCCGAAAAGCCGACCAACTTTGCATCTCTACAGAGTGACAATCTTAAGCAGTAGCAATGACAGCGGTCCAGCAGGTGTAGAACTTTCTAAAGGGACCCCACCCCTTTAAAATGGGAGTTATGAGCTCTGCCATTAAAAGAACTGCCAGCTTTCTGTCAATACAAGCAATGAGACAAGTTTGAATTGCAAGTCATTGATTTTGTCAAACTTAGACTACTTACCCATTAATCTGGTCCAGCGCCACGACAGAAATATCATAGAAACTAGAAATGTTAGCAAACCAAGCGGCATGCATAGCACTGAAATGTAATTATAGGACTAACATTAAATCTATGCACTGACAATTAAACTGGTTACATGTTAAAGACAGTCTTCTTTATTAATTATTTTCATTCATCAGAAATATTACTGTAACAAAGACACCATTCATAATTCATAAGAACTTGGAATTTAGTGCTAGTAAACACACCTGTCCCACGAGTCGTGCTGTGGTTTGTCTTTACCAAAGTAAAAACAAACGGCATCAGACAAACAGTAACACTTATTACCCAAATACAGTATATCTCACAAACAAATAGTAAAGCTCAGTTTAAACTATCGCTCTACTGGAACAAGTATTAAATGATTGATATAATGTTTATATGGAATATGAATAGGAGGATATTGTTATTGTTAAAACATTTAATAATGATCAGTGGGTTAAAGAAAAAGGGACTGGAGTAACTATTTTATAGATGAGTGGTGATGTATGTGCAAACATAATGAAAATAGTGTTTAAATGTTAATACCGTTATTGTTAAATTGGCACAGTGAGGTGATTAAGTTTTCATTGTAATATTGCTGGCTTTGGACTAATGTGTACTAATGTAAACTTGATAGTTATTTTTGATTTGTGTGTGTGAGTGTGAGTGTGTTTGTGTGTGTACGCATGTTTTGATATTGTACATTTTTGGTGTAATTTTTTTGTGAATGGATATTGGGTTGGACCCCAGGAAGAATAGCAGCAGCCACATGCTGCAGCTAATGGAGATAAGTAATAACAGTAAACAATAAACCCCCACGTCTTCATCTTGCCATGAGTAGATGTGATAAATGATGGAAAAACAGGAAGAGAGGAAGACGGTGGTAAGATGTCCCCTGTCAAATCAAAGTTGTGTCCTGTTAAACTAAAGAGTTTTAAGGATTTGTAGACGAGAACTCTGATCATGCACTACTACGATGCATGGATGGAAATGACTGTTAATCTTTTGTATTGGAGCTATGTTAAATCATACTGATCAATGGTAAATGGTGAAGTAGAAGTCATTAAAAAAAAGTGGAAGGTGCTACAAACAATGCAAAAGTCGCATTTGAGGAATTTAATGTTATAACAAAGAAGCAGTTTAAGATAAAATAAAGATGGACCGTTATTAGTAGACAACATTAGAACTAGAAGCACTCAGAGAGCGTAGACCTCCACCAAGCCCTAGGGTGGCCAACAGGCCCAACAGCCCACCCAGTACCCCGTATGTTTGGAACTTTCTAGGTCACCAGGGTCAAACAGTGCTGGATTATAACATCTTGCCATCCTGTAATTTTTTTTTTAGACGGTATTCGGGGTCGCCCACAAAATGTAATCACTTGTTCCTTTATTCCATTTCTGATAGTTCCTGGAAATTTTATCAAGATGTTAAACCTCATAACTAAACATGAGTTATGTTGCTAACAGACAAGCGTATGTTGCCGAAAACATACCTCCATCTTTGCAGAGGTAATAATTAACTTCATTCATCACAGTGGTGGCGGTCCGCCTCTTTTCAAAGATTTGGCTCCCATTGAGCTCTTCTGGGTCCCTAACGGCTTTAGGCATCTTGATTTAGTATCACTCTGAAGATCTGTTTTAGCCAAATTCAGGAAGTGTGAATTGTTTGTTTAAATGAACAACCGAACATAGTCGGCTAACTAGACGTGTTAGTGGGTGTTAATTTAGAACCCTAAATACAACCCATGATCCAGTTAATAAATCCCAGAAGTATTTCTCTTAAGTTCAGTATTAGAGGTTGATTAAATTAAAACGTTATACTTGTATATGGTTGTATTTTTTATGTAATGATAAACATAAGATCATAGCCTCTGCAAACAAAGATATAATAATAAATATGGTGTGAGTATAGTAGTAAGTGTATTTTAAAGAAAGACATTGTACCAAACCAATTAGACAATGTCTGTGACAGCTTATCTGTCATCCATTCATTCCTTTGGGGACTTCTGATCAGCTGCCATGGGATGTGTGGCAGCACACTGATGTATGATCCAGCTTCTGATGTGGTGTCTGTGTCTATGGATTTTCTGAGCAAAATAATTAGGTTCTAGTTTTATTGAAGAATTTGAACCTTTCTATTATGTTTACTCCCCTCAGCTTCAGTCCTTCTGTTTTCAGTCGTCGTCCTGTCCCAAAAAACAAAATGACTACTTAGATTTAATACTTAACAAACACTGAATCTTTTTTGTACATTTTATTTCCATATAGATAATAATAACTTGATGGTTCATTTAAAGCAACATTTTATTTATTCATACTTATTTGCTACTTTCTGCTTCAATATATAATAGACGAAACCACATCTCTAAGCCAGGAAGCATGATACAAAAAACCAAAACACGAGTAGGATGGGTTGAACAACAGTTCATCTGGCACCTAAACACAACACAATGCATCACCTGCTGTATTACTACCAGTTAAATAAATCCCCAACATCCCTCGTCTTTCTAATGCATATCAGTTATATCGTTTGAAAGGTAAGAAATTGTTGATCCATAAAACAAAGAACCTCTGAGTCACTGGTCTGTGTCTGGATCTCTGAAAGGTAAAGAGAGGTGGGTGGATCGTGCTGCTGCATTGCTTGTACCAATTTCCAAAGTTAATGGGAAACCTGTCCTTTCCCCCTGTCACATTTCCTGCTTCCTGGTGGTTGCAGTCCGTTTTGTGGATGAAACGATAGTTTCACAGGCTGCAGCTTTGGCGGTAAACAGCAACCCCGATCAGTGGGGTTAGGTCCAACTCAATAATGTCCAAAATATCTCAGCAAATGTGTGGAGTTAGTGGTGGAAGGAAAAACAACATCAGAAATTTGCTTGAGGTGAGGGCTGGACAGGGGTGCATTTAGACCAGGATAATCCAGGATATGGAGAATTCAGAAAAATGTCTCACCTTCGTTTGGTTGGTTTGCGTTCACACTGTACTGTGGACCCAACCACCTGGACAACGCCGCACAGCTGGAGCAATATTCCCCACTAACCAGTATTAAAAAAGCAAGGAAAAGAAGCAAAGACTAGGATGAGGAATGGGCCTAGTCTAGCATGCATCACAGTTCAGTCCCAAACACGATCTCCATCTGCTTCCTGCATCTTCTTTCTTCTGACGTCTGTTGGGATGTTGTCTTTTTTCTACCAGGAATCGTAAGATGAAGCATGATGTCATGATGAGTTCAAATAAAGAAATGGAAAAGTGATTTGTGGATCTTCAAATTTTTTATGATTACTTAAAACAGGAGTGTTTCTGTGTGCATTTAAATAGCCGTTGACTACTGTAGTATCTCCAACTCTGACCTTTTGAAGTCTTTTCAAAGCAGGGCTGGACGAAGGCTGGCCCACAGCCCATCTTATCGAGGAAGGAAACTGACAAATGTGGCGGTGTCCACATATAAGCTTCTATTAATCTCCCGAACGATACAAGGCCTAATGGGAAAAGGACTTAGGACACCGCCACAGCCTGCTCCTCCTCCAGGACACCGGCGGAGAGTGATGTCCTTTCTGCCATCAGATAACTCCTTCTCCCTCTTTTTCCTGACACCAGCCAACAGACAAGTTGCCCCCTCTCCCCCGTGTACACACACAAACACACACTCACCCCTGATTTATATCATGGACATGGTTAATTCCCATGTGGCCATTCATCTTTTTCTCCTCTTTTTCTTTAGCAGATCTTTTTTTCTTTAGAAAATATTTTTCTTTCCTTGAACTTTGATGACAGAAAATGATCCAAAACAGACAGAAACACTCCTTCCACTCTGCGGTCTAACAACCGCTAAGCAGCCAATAAATAAATCCTTTACTGAAGTAAACTAGCACATCTTTCACATAATAATATAAAAACAATAATTAATAAATGAGATAAAAGAGAAGATGGCAGGCCAAAATAAAGAGGTGGGTTTTAAGTCATGATTTAAAAATGAGACCGAGTTGTGTAGTTTTCTAGAGCTACAAGCTGAAAATTCTGGACCCAAAAAATACCCTGACCTCAACCTCATTAAAGGTTTGTAGAAAAACCTCAAACGAGCAGCGAAGCTGAAGAATCTCATTAGAAGTCTTCTGAAGTAAAAATGAGCTGAGATTCTTGCCTATGGGATGTCACCAAGTATGGACAGCAAAGTGCCTAAAGTTTTGTGTTGCTTGTAGTTTGTTTTTCTTCTTTTTTCAAATATGAAAAATATTAACTGAACCCAGGGGGCCCAAACATGTGCCTTCACTGTGTCTGTGACTGTGATCCCACATGGTGCTGCAACATGTCCAGTATGTTTGCAGAATCAGTTTTTAAACCAACTTTAAGAAGACGAAGTGAAGCTGTTCAACGTGAGCAGGACATTTTCAGAAAGACTAAAGTATTTAAAACGTAAAAATAAAGAAATAAAAATTCTTCAAAGAAAGAAATAACCTGGGAATCAGGAGGACTTCACCTCCATCCCCAGTACAGGACCAGGTCTTTGCTAGTTCCATCCCCAGTACAGGACCAGGTCTTTGCTAGTTCCAGGCCCAGTACAGGACCAGGTCTTTGCTAGTTCCAGGCCCAGTACAGGACCAGGTCTTTGCTAGTTCCATCCCCAGTACAGGACCAGGTCTTTGCTAGTTCCAGGCCCAGTACA
>JBAFTA010000014.1:31047163-31061218 GCA_036919975.1 Melanotaenia parkinsoni
TATTATTATTATTATTATTATTATTATTATTATTATTATTATTATTATTATTATTATATTTGGTTATTATTATTATTATTGTAATTATAAGCATTATTATTATTGCTTCCTGCAACCCGCTGTAATGCTTTTAATGTTTTTGTAAAGCACTTTGAATTGTCTTGTAAATGAAAGGTGCGATACACATAAACTTGCCTTGCCTTCAGTAGTTGAACTGTTCTGACGACAACGAATACACACCGGTAACCGAAGCCGTTTAACAGCACAGTTCAACGTCAGCTAGCT
The DNA here is from genome assembly GCA_036919975.1 of Melanotaenia parkinsoni. Lineage (NCBI taxonomy): Eukaryota > Metazoa > Chordata > Actinopteri > Atheriniformes > Melanotaeniidae > Melanotaenia > Melanotaenia parkinsoni. The sequence goes on from JBAFTA010000014.1 coordinate 31,047,449, forward strand.
ACCACAGCTAAACCAGTCTCAGTGAGGTTCGCTTCCTCATGTATGTTTGCACACTGGACGTATAAATCTATGTACTTCACTTTTCACAATCATAACTGACAGTTTGAAAATAAACTGAGTTGTTTTGGCTGAATGTCTGAACACTGAACATTACTCATCTAATTACCTCTAAGGACCACATGTTGTTTCTCAGCAGAGGGAGAGTTAGCCTCAAACATCTGACCACACATGGTCCCTAAGTCAGTATCTGTGGACAACAGATAGATAGTGGACAATTTTAGGAGCTAATCACCAATCATTTGGACACTTCTTAGCTTCACTATGTATTTCAGTGTTGACATGTACAGCTATTCCCAGCTGTCCCTGGTGGGTGCCGTGGGCCTTGCTTTCATCACATTATGATCCATAATTCAAGTTACTGCCACTGTTCCACCTTTCTACGTAACTCCTCTTATTTTTTGCCCTGTTCAGCATCTTCCTGCTAAACCTACTGCTGCAGCTTTGCCTACGGGGGCATTGCTATGGAAAAATAATGATGACTGAAAGGATGAAGTGTGTTTTAATAAAACCTATACAAGGTTCACATAATAACTGCCAAACTGACCCAAACCCACATAAAAGATGTTAACTTATCCAAAGTCAAATTCAGAACCGCCCATTGTGGCAATTTCCCAACAAATCTGGCAACATGCTTGTGTACTTATTTTGTGGTCATGTGAAGCGTCTTTGTACTTGTTTTCAGTTCTTTTTATGTATTTTGAGTCATCTGTGCTTCTCCACTGACTGTGCCAGTCTGCTTCAAATAGAGACTGAGACAGGGACCCCTTTAGCACTGTGGGGTCTCTCAGCCTGTACTCAGTCACCACCCCAGTCATTATCTCATGGATGGTTGGAGAGGACAAGAAATAGAGTAACATCAAGTAAAGGAAAGATATAATCTTCTCAGCATTTTCTCTAAGACATGTTGTTGCATCTCATCTGACAATACTGTAGAACCCTTTCCCTTCCAGACCACCTTTTCTTTCATTTAACTTCCATCTTGCTATTTTTAAGAGGCTGCTTTTCCTCCTCTCCTCTTCTATTTCTTGTGACAGCACATTCACTATTAAGTCTTTATAGGCTGATGGAAATGTCATAAGGGCATTGAATTGGCCATACATCACCCTATTCACTCCCTTCTGCTGAGCTTTCATTTTCCTTTCCTTTCCCATTCAGTCACAGTGCAGAGGGATATCAACGTGTGCTGAGAAGCTCCACTTTGCCCAGCCACATTTATCAAGCCTCCCCAATCCAAGCCCATTGATGCCTACATCTTCACATAAGAACCTGCCATAATCTCTGCCTGCCACATAAACCCAAATGCCCCAGATCTGCATGTAAGAGAGGGATATCCACTCCGACACACCTGGACTCTCCTTGCAGATCCAGACACCTTGAAAGTGATCCTGGCTGCTGCACTAGTCCTAATGCTGCACATCAGCTACAGGGATTTACACAAGATCAGCTTATATGGAGTGATTTTATAAGCAGGAAGAATAAGCTATTTTCCCATTTCCCATAACTGCAGTGTAGTCACCTTGGAGCCTATTGAGGTGCAGGTGCAACTGGGAGAGGAATGGTGTCAGATGATGAAATGAAAGTACGTCAGCCGAGCTGAGGACCTGCTGGTTCCCTGTTCTCCATCCTGTCCCCCTTATCATATTACAGCTTAGATAGATGGTACCTGAACGCCAGAGGTAAGGGATTAATTTGTTTAAAGCTCTGCAGACTGCTTTGCCTGACCTTGGTTGGGCAGAGGAAAGGGAAAAAAAAGATTTTTCTCTCCTGTTTTTGCCCTGCTCTCTTCCCCTGGAGGCAGAAGGAAAAGATTAAGAGAAAGAGAGAAGTCATATCTTTTCTTTCATAGGCTAAAATCATAAAGTGCTGCAGCCTCTGGGCAGTTTTACACAATATCCTTTTTCTACAGCTGAAACATTATAATTTTGAGTTTTATTCCCCCCCAATGGAAAAATGATATAACCACAGCCAGAAGTTTTATCATGTTAATGTGAAAGTCTGCATGCATTTCTCAAACTAATGTGAAGGAACCTGCACAGCAATTAATCTAGATCTGTCGACAAGTAGATCTTTTTTTCTTTTCTTTTGTTTTTCGTTATATTGGGGGGGGTCATCCATCCCAGGTCCCCAAATTTAACTTGTCTGACATCTTTTCTTGATTCTGGCACATTTCACACTTCCTGCCGTTGCTGCTCATCAGCTGTATGAAAAGCATGAAGCACAGCAGCCTGTGAGACGTCACCCAGCCTCTGATGGATGGTGCACGTCACTCCTGCTTGGCCTTGTCTGCTTAGTCTGTACAATCCCTCAGAGATTCTTCGTTTTGCACTTTTTCCCCTTTAATTCCATAAAGATCACCATGAAGTAAAAGGAGCTGATCTCATGTGGACAATTTACAGACTGAGAAGCAGCATATGTGTGCTCATGTGTGTTTGAGAAGAGTGGCGAGATATGAAATGAAATTCACTTCTAGCTGCAGCAGATGGAACGATTCATCTTTCTGGGTTTGAAGTGACAAAATCAAAACTAATGAGGAAACAAGATCTGCAAGTACAAATCGACTCAAAAGAATTTCACAGCGAGAACAAACGGAGGAGAAGCTGTTTCTCTTTTTAGTTGTCACACGCTGCTTTGTTTGCTAAATGTCTGAGTGTGTGTGTCTTGCAGTCTTCGTACTCCACATACGTAGATTTACACCCATGTTGGTTGTTTGCCCTTCTCTGTACATGCAGTCATGTGCTGACATGTCTCTGAACATCACACCATTTTGGTTCCAGGAAGTGATAATGAGCACATGGGGACTCAGGAATGGAGACGTCGCTGATGCTGGAGGAGTGACATATTGAACATAAAGAGGTATGGGATATTCAGGGCATCGCAGCCATAAAACAAGACCGCGGGAGCCATCATTCTCCTCCCCACAGTCACACTCGGCATAAATCTCTTGCCTCCGGGGTTTGGAAGAGATGTCACCTGGAAAAATGCAATGTCAAAACAATGTCACCTCAGCGGTTCCTGTGAAGCTTCCATCTATACAAACTAGTAGATGCAATGAGTGAGCAATGCTGAATGAACGGCAATCTTTCACTTTCATTCTGCACTAATTAATCTGCCAAGAAATCAGTTTTCCTTTTATAAAACAGAAAGTTTAGGTAAGAAAGAGTCTAGTCATAAATTCCTATTTTCCAAGTTTTTGATCTGTTGATTATCTCCTGTTTTCAGTTTTAAATCACGGCCCAACTTAGCTCTCCTTGACCTTTTATAAAGTATTAAATACATGAGATAGATTTAAAAAAGAACAGTAAACATATCAGCAAAATGATACTTCTTCCAAGCTAAGACATATTCCCTTGTAAAAGACCATTTTATTATTGTCAGGAAATGTAAAGAATTAAAGGGATTCCATGGTTTATTTGGGAAATAACACTTCCTTCATGTTACTGAGGTGTTCCTGGTAATCTGATTCCAGGAATCCACTCTGATTCAAACTGTCACTTCCTATTTGTAGTGTTTAGTGTATTTAACAAGTTGGTTTCAGTTCTATTCAGCTTTTATTGTCCCGCACCAATTCACAGCCACATCATCTCAAGGCACCCTACAGACATTACCAATTCAAACCAATTGATTGTGATCCAATTAAAACAAATCCACATTCAACCAATTTATAATAACTGTGTTCATATAAACCAGTTCATAAAAAATAATTACCTAGCTAAGGAAACCAACAGATTAGATCAGATCTAGTCTTCAGAGGTCAGGACATGCGGTAAAAGGAGAGGACAGGAAAGAGGAATCAACACAAGTAAATGATGCCAATGTTGTCATGAATTTAAAAAATAAAGAGAAAAGAAGCTAAACTGAAGGATGTGTCTAAGCCTATGGCAGCATAGTTAAGGGATGGCTAACCACCCATAACTCTACGATTTATCAACTAGAAGCACTTAGAGAGCGCAGACCCCCGCCTTTTTTTATTTTATTTTTTTTTTTGCCCTTAAATGTGGGCATTAATTATGAGTTAGAACAGGGTTATTCAATTCGGTCCTATGAGGTCTGCAATCCAGCAGCTTTTCCATGTATCCCTGCTTCAACACACCTGCATCAGATTAAACAGCCAATCAGGTTCTGCACAATGACTCGTTAATTTGAGTCAGGCGTGTTGAAGCAGGGATACATGGAAAACCTGCTGGATTGCGGACCTTGTAGAGCCAAATTGAATAACCCTGAGTTAGAAGCTCTAATTATCCCAATCTCCCCGCAGGAAAGAACTCTTTCAAAAATTCCTGGATCTGGATTAACCACAAAATTACTTGTTCCTTGTTCCATTTCTGAGATTTCCTGCAAATCTGATCAAAATCTGTTCATAACTGACTTATGTTGCTAACAGACAGACACAAACAAACCAGTACAGACAAACCAATACAGGACCTCCACCTAGGCAGAGACAGAAAGGAAGGTCTTAAGCCTGATCCTAAAGGTAGAGAAGGTACCTGCTTCCTGAAGCCAAACTGGGAGGGAGCTGGTTCCACAGAAGGACAAGCCTGAGTAAGCACCATGAAAAACTCACAATAATGAGTGTGACGTGTCCATCCTCCCTCAAAATTGCACCATCTGATGGGATCTGTGGAATACAAGCCCAGTCTAAACTGACCCTGACCCACTACTTACAGGGTCCAGTGGACCTACAGCTAACTTCCTGGTACCAGACACTCCAGCATAACTATCCACACTTTGATGGGCCAAGCCTCTTTTGGCTGCAGTAAGAGTTCTTAGATACTATTATTTCTGATCTGTGAATAACAGCATTGTTACCACCAGTAACAATTCAGTTCAGCAACATAAATTCTGCAAAACTCCTCCATATTAAAACATTTTTTCTGTATTAGAAAATGTAACTTGTTCCTTTATTTTGTTGCTCCTGAACCAGAAAAGTCGTGCAGACACCTCGACAGAGCTCCACCATTGACATTGTCATGATTTCCACAAGCACATACTGAGATCTCGTGGTTATTTCATGCATTTCTGTAGGATCATCCCTTTGTCCCTTGATCAAACCAGATCATCCCTTAATAAGATGCTGTTCTTTGGAAAAACAAGTCAAACAGCAGCACTAGCTGCACCACTGGTCCTAAAATAACAAACTTAACGAATTACCTTTCCCCAAAAGCATGTTATGCAAAACATCCCATGGTATATCAGACACACATTTCATAGACAGAGATGTTTAATTGCCTCAAAATATAACATGTGAAAGGGGAAAATTCAAAGAGGCCTCCACAGTACAGATGACAAAACTCAATTAATTCAACTGATTTTCATGTCTCACTTTTTAATTATCACTGCATCAGCAATGGTAGAATACATGACAGGTTTACTGTGCAGGTGTGACCTCAGTCTGTCTTGTCTTTGTTTAATTACCACCACCATACGAAGAGCTGTGACTGCTCATCTATTCCTGTGCTCCCTCATCACCACTCTTCTTCGTTGGTTTTGGCAGGAACTCTACTGAAAACTGCAGGGGGAAGTGCTGAGGGGTGAAAGCGGAGCAGATGCGAGTTTCAACACAAATAGCATACGGACATGCTGAATCCACACAAAGAAGCTATAATTACTCTGCTGTGAACTTCCTGCACATCTGTTAAGTCGAGGTAGAGTGATGCAAACGCTGAGGCTGCCGTCTGATTAGATCCCTGCAGGAAACAAGTAAGAGTCTCTCTTCAGTCTTCAGGTTTATTATTTAGGAGAAGCAAGAATTTAGTTGAATTAGCTGTGCATCAAACCCAGTGTATTTTACAGTACATGATCTCATTCAAAGACTGGGACCTGATCTGTTGATAAAACCATTTAATAAATGAGTAAAAAAATCAACACATTAAATACAGAAATAATAGATTTTAAAAAGAAAAAAAAAACACTTGGATTAATTTTATTTATTTTTTTTTTTAGCAGTTCATATAAAAAAGCATGACCACAAAATAAATATCCCATGAAACTGCTCAGACAACAATTAAAAGAAAAATCTGTCCCTGCCTTTCTAGCTTTGGTTTAGTTTGGTTAAACCCAAATCTGATGGGTAGTTTAGATCAAATAAAATATATTCTGCACATTTAAAAAGACAACCAAAGTTAAACAATTTTCAGAAGCAGAAGCAATAACACAATAAAATATTTACAACAAAAACAAATACAGTAAAGAAATAACAACTAAAAAGGTTTTTAAAAGGATTAAGATCCCCCAGAGGCTTTGAAAAATAAATGAGTTTTTAATTTAGCCTTGAAGATATTTATGGAAGCTGAGTCTGACTGAGATAAGAAAACTGTTCGAAAGCTTTGGAGCTGCCATGGAAAGAGCATGATCATGTAGTTCAGGGAACAGTTTTGAGGTATTGTAGTACATCTCAGACATGAAGTGGTTTTATAAGTGCAGAGGAGTTCCAAAACGCACCATTAAGAACTTGCATAACATAAAATAATCTTAAACTCATTAAGATAACTGTACCAGCTGCAGACGAGACTGAGCAGCCTGGGAAACACTGGAGTAACAGGGAGTTACAGTCCAGCTTTGAACATATAAGGGCAGTGGTCACAGATTTAAAGCTTTATGTATATTTAAGTTATATATACATATTATATAAGAGCAGTAACTAATTTATGTAGTTATGTGTTTAACACATGCGCATCTGTGAGAAATGGAGGTGTTTACTGGCAAGATGGAAAAAGATGACTCTGGTTCTGTGGATGGATTTGTAGGCATCACACCTGTGGGGGATGAGGGTGTTTTAACGTTGACACTTTGGTGAAAGGGTTCATCACCACTTTTTTACTTTTCACGCATTAAAAAAAAAACAAAACTTTTAAGTAGTTTTGCAAACGTTGCTGTTCTGGTCGTCTCTGTGTCTGCCCAGCGTAGCCTCCTCCTCCTCCCCCTCCCTCTCCTGTTGTGAATCAGCTGGTCGTCTTTTCTGTTGCTAGCACTGTCTCTTTTGTTGCGTTTGTTTAACTGAGAAGGAGGAAAGTAGCGGTTCATGGTTCACAATGGCACATATTTACCGAAAAGTATTGTTTTTGGACGTGCTAGCTAAAGTATTTATTTATTATTTGCTAATTTATCAGTCTCTTATCAACCAGACTTACATTATTGTTACTTAAGCTGAAGAATGAAACACGTCGATAACAGCCTGTTTCAATATAATATTGTTTATCTTCATTTTTTATTACTTTTCAATATTAATGAGGTTTGCTAGTGAAACAGCTGTAAAATCTACTTGTCATAAGACAGCCGTGCACACATATATAATGATAGATGGATTTATACTTCACATATGCTGGGGCGGGTCTAGAAAAGTTTTGATGGGGAGCCATGTAGGGGCACTGACCAGGAAAAGTGTGGCACAAATGAGATAGATTTTTTAAAGGTCTTGATTTATATAATCACTTTTTATATCACTAAAGTGATCATCTAATGTACAAAAATTAAACAAAATAAACAAACAAACAAAAAAAAATAAAAACACATGAGCATTGGCTTGCTCATTCTATAGATACAATACAGTAAAAACGCACAGATTTCAGGTCAAGAATGGTGATTAATCATTATTAATTCATTTTTAAGTTGTGATTAATAAAAATTTTAATCATTTGACAGCATTTTTGGTCATTTTTTAAGTCAAAATCGATTAGTTTATTAGTCATGACCTCATCATTAATGCAATAAAAAATATTATTTATCTCCAAATGAAAATAGTAAAACATATATATGATGTTATTGTGTGTGTTCCATACACAAGTATTATTTACACTGTTTTATTTTTAACACTTTGTGGGCTCTAATGTCCTTTAATATATTTAATATTGAACCTGGGTTGGGTGTATTCATATAGGTTAGCAGCTGCTATGTTACATGAGCTAAACACCGCCCACAGGAACATTCGGCAACAACAAAACCAATTATTTTTCTTATCTTTCTGTCTGGTGTTTTTGCTCCTGAAGCAACATTTCTGTGAGGCTTCAGTAACCGTGCTGGTCTGGTTAGTTGTGTTCACTATCGGTGAAAACTCCAACAGAAACAGTTGTTAAACTTATCAGAACAGAGGTGATTCCTCCTGGGTGAGGCAGCAGCTAGCATCAGGCTTAGCCCCCTTCACTTTACCAAGCAGCTAGCAGTAGCTAGCTTCAGGCTCTGCTCCCTTCACTTTACCCAGCAGCTAGCATCAGGCTTAGCCCCCTTCACTTTACCTAGCAGCTAGCAGTAGCTAGCTTCAGGCTTAGCTCCCTTCACTTTACCAAGCAGCCAGCATCAGGCTTAGCCCCCTTCACTTTACCAAGCAGCTAGCAGTAGCTAGCTTCAGGCTCTGCTCCCTTCACTTTACCCAGCAGCTAGCATCAGGCTTAGCCCCCTTCACTTTACCTAGCAGCTAGCAGTAGCTAGCTTCAGGCTTAGCTCCCTTCACTTTACCTAGCAACTAGCTTCAGGCTTAGCTCCCATCACCTACCCAGCAGTGGCAAAACATTCACCACTAAACAAGCAGTTTATCTCAGCGACTTTCTCCCTACACTCCCCGCCCTACTGCTTTGACTCCTGCATTGTGCACCTTGCCACGTCTCCAGCTCTTAAAGGGGCCATGTCTCTGCACAATGACACATTACTCTTCCAAAAAAAACCATTGACTTTTAAAAAAAACGACTAATCAACTAATCGTTGACTAGTCGTGCACATCACTAATATTTATATATTAATAACATATTAAAAGAAAAGTAAATGATTATATGTGGTAATCAAAAACAAGATATTACAGCAAAAAGACATTCTGCCAGGTTTAAACAACAAGGGAAATGAATGTGGGCGAATTTTGACCCATGTTATGAATTGGAGGTTTAGACTAGTTAGAGTAGAAGTAATCTGTGATTGCGGTATGAAAATGTTCTTCTGGCTGTGAACGTTGGTGAAACCAGTTGTTAGTTCTTGACGCATGAGGTGTCAGTAATGAATGTTCTTTATTCATAATTTAATTCGATATGAAGAATTGTTCTTGGACTAAATAAATTAGCTTTTAGCATCAGTGACCTGTTTGCGTAGCGCTCATGTTGTGCACAGTAACAAATGGTCCTTGACGATCAGACACATTGAAAGCATAGAAGTGAGTCAGTCTTCACCCAGTACTTTACAGTTCATTACTGCAGGCTGCTCATACTCCACACTTATTTATTTATTTATTTTATTTTTTTTAGATTTTCTCTCCCATTGTTTTGTCTGCTCTCTAACAAGAAGCTGTTAGCAGCGGTTGCTACTGGAAACCACAACTATGGTGATTTTCTCTGCTAAGGGATGAAGGTTGAGGCACAGATGTGATGTCATAGCTCGGGTATGAAGTTCATATTTGATTCAGATCCTTTTAAAGGTATGAAAGTGGTGATCAAATGCAATCAGCCCAATATGACTCCTCCCAAAGTAAATGGCTGTCATTAGAAAAGAATCAGTTCTGTTGGTACTTTCAGACTCTCAGTGTATGCAAATAAATATGTTTCCAAGCAAACAGAAAAAACTGCTGATAAGAATGATTTGTGACATTTACAAACCGTACCTCTTGCCCTTTGCTTCATTACTGAGTCAGATTCTGCATGCATGGCCAGCTGTGTGTGATTCGATGGAGTATACGGATGTCAGCCTTTTCTTGCATTTAACACGGCTTGAAAGAAATTCAGCATCTGTGGCTTCTGACTGTGTCCTCATGACGGATGAAAAAGCAGAAAAAAAAAAGAAAAGGAGGAGGGTGAGGTCAGAAAACTGAATTCTAATCAGATGAAAATGAAGGACAGAAGTGGTAATCAGCCAGTAAGACAGCACAGTGCACACAGCATGTTAACACACACATGAAAGAGCCTGTTTATTAATACTACATATAACAGCTGGGACCACCAAGCACTGCAGTTGAATATAAGAGGAATACATTTTCACTTAGAAAGGCATTGCAACCATAGGAAGTCCATATAATCTGCTTTTTTTTTTGGCATATAGACATGAAACCACACCAAAAGTCTCCTGTTACTATTGTCTCTCGCCTAGGCTGCAGTCACCGTGTACTGTGATTGTTGACTCCAGCTCCGTCTGACTTGTTGGAAGGAAAAATAATTTTAAAAAAGTCTGCTTGACATTCTAGATAATTGTATTAGGCTCTCGACATTTGGGCTGCAGTCCCAGTAAACCTGTCCTTAGTCCCACCACTTATAAAACCTATCTATCGTAAGACAAATTATCACTTTCAAACACATCCAGGTTTTAGGATGTGGTGCGAAGATGGAGCGTGTGGGTGTGGTGCAAATGTTAAAATGAGACCTCCTATCAACCAGGAGGTCACTAACCATGAGGTCAGTGGTGTTCTTCTTTCCTTTATTAGGTTTTATTTATATATATATATATATACAGTATCTCACAGAAGTGAGTACACTCTTCACAATTTTGCAAATATTTCATTATATCTTTTCATGGGACAACAATATAGAAATTAAACTTTGATATACAGGACGCCACAGTATAAAAACTAAACTTTGATATTCTGTATGTCAAAGTTTAATTTCTACAGTGTTGTCCCATGAAAAGATATAATGAAATATTTGCAAAAATGTGAAGGGTGTACTCACTTCTGTGGGATACTGTATGTATATGGTGATACAGGGGCGAGCCTGCTTTTTTGCAAATCATGGCAGGGGCACCGTCCGTCGTTAACCTGACCATTTTCTTACAGCTTCCATTTACGTACCAAAGAGAGGCACGAAAGGAGAAGTCCAGTGAGCTACTAGCTAAACTTTGTTCACAGCAAAGTGCCCAATTCTATTTTCTTCCAGCTACCTGTCCAGTACTCGTCCAACTGCTGCAAACCTAGCTTTTTGTACTTCCATGTGGCATCTCAACTCCAGCCTGTGATATTTCCATGGTGTTACTCACTTTTCGGATGAAAACTAAAAGCTACATTGAATTCAAAATGCACTCATCACATGCTAATGAAAAAATTGTAAATCCAACTCATCTTCAACACGGCGGGTCACCATGTAGCAGGAGAGGCTGATTTGAGAGAAGACCCTTTCCTGGGATGGGCACACCAATGAGGACACTGTGGACAGATGCTCTAACAGAATCCCAAGCTGAAAAAGATTTTCTAGTCTTGGCAATTAGAGTTAATATTTCATAGCTGGCCTGTGTCATGCTGTCCTGGACAGCTGAGGGCCATGCAAGGGTGCTTTGCTGTGAACAAAGTTAGCTAGTAGCTCACTGGACTTCTCCTTTCGTGCCTCTCCGTGGTACGTAAATGGTAGAGAACACTACATGTTTCGCGTCGTAGTGATGACGTATAATGTCGTCTTATACAGCCACAGACTAATTACAGGTGAGTCTGACTTAATATTTGTAAAAAAAATATTTTTCTTCCCATCCTGGGTTAAAATGCCTTTTGTCTATAGCGCTCCATGTTGGTGACTGAGCCCGCGAGCTTAATGCTCCATGTGCAAAGGCTCAGGAGGGATCTTTGTTATAACACTGTGTTGATACAGTCCTATATAAAGTACTGGAGACCTTAATATAGAACGTAATGTGGTTAATGACAATTACTTTCTGAATTTTTCAAAAATTCTGTTGTGGCAGAAGTGACATACTCAAAATAGTTTGGATATCTAATTGGTGCATTCTGTCTGGTGCCTAGCAGCAATCAGAGTGAGCAGCAAGATGATGAAGAAAAGGAAATTAAAACTATCATTCATTCATTTGACTGAATCTGTGGTTGGTTAAATCCAAACTTAAACTAACAGTTCTTCACTGTTTCAGCATTTATTAGATCATTTATTTGAGTTTATCTGTGGATGATGTTATCTAGAGTTATCAGTTACCTGCAGTCCTTCAATCTTTATGAACAATCAAAATGAGAGCAGCTCATTTATAAATTTGAGTAAGACAATAATTTTTACCTCTGATGTGGCAAAAACAAAACTTAAGCCTGCACCACCATGCTGCATAGGGACTACTCACCTCCCTGCCCTCAGGAAGGAGGCTGTGCTGCATCCCAGTAAGAACATCCAGACTGAGAAACACCTTTTATCTGAATGCAGTCACACTGCTAGACCCACCCTCCACCCACCAAATACTAAAACAGTACTAAACAAGAATACTAAAACAACATTCCTTGATGTTGCAACAGGTCTCTGCCCCTGTGAACTGTTGCTGCTGATGTTTGCTGCTGTTACTGCACGCTGACCACCTTTCATGGCGGGGAGTTTTAAATTAAGATTTTATTCATTTTTTGTTGTCCTTTTTATGGTTTTATTACATTTTTAATTATTTTGTTTTAATAAACAAGCTGCGCATGCAGCGACCCGGGAAACAGTTTTGTTCTTATCATGCCACCGGGTTTTAAATGACAATAATGAATGAAGCATGGAGGTGGCAGATTCATGCTATGTGGTTGCCTTGTAGCAGACGGGACATGTATGTGTAGCAGGACACGCTTGTGTCTACTGATGGCTTCCAGCACTTTGCCTTCAGTTTACTGGAGGGGAGGACCATATGAAAGGTAAGCAGGAGGTGCACACTGCCTCTCTTGCTTGCTGGTGGCTGGGATTACATCACTTCCTGGCATCCGGGACTTCCCCTCCTGGATGGCGGCAGGTAGGCTCGCAGCTGCAGCGTTTTGTCCGTATAGTGCTGCTCATTGGTTATGTTGTTCTAGAGACTCATTAGGTATTGCTGCAGGCTGTGTGCTCCTCATCAAGCTCGTGGGTCACTTATAAACCGCTGACTGATGCTGCATGCTGCTGTAACCTGCTGCTCCATGTCACGCCGTGTAGTCCGGATCACCTGACTGGGCTACAGCTTAGCCGTGCAGATCACTTCCTGCAGAAGACCACTGCTGCTTTGCTTTAGAGGAAAAGTCTTGCTTTACTCCAAAAACATTTAGACTATTCTTGGTGACACAGACACCCGATGACCAGTGTGAATTCCACCATTGGCGTTGATCTGCCATTTTAATGTGTGTGTGCGTGTAATAATGGAAATTGTATCAGCTTGTTAAGATTACTGTTCCCTCATCAATTCATTTTTGTTTTATTTTAAGTATACTTGTTAATGATCCTTTTTGCTTTCCTTCGCTTCCTCAGGTGCTGAGCCTACGGTGGTGGATTGGAGTCCTTGGTGGTGGTGCCTCTTCGTGTGTTTTCTGGATTAAGTTGTTTTGGTTTATTTAACTTGATGTGTGGTGTTCCTGGGACCCCTCCATCTAGTAGGTCTCAGCCCTGATTTACCTTCCTTGCTGTTTTATGGTTATTTTACTTATAGTAGTTTAAATTGATAGTATTAATAAATTCCTTGTTTACTGGAACTGTTGTCTCTGCCTCGTGCATAACAGACCTGGTGGTGAGTCCACCACCTGGATATATTTTCCTGGGTGAAATTCTGAGGGTGGCATTGTCTGGTTGCTGTACAAATCCCTTTCTTCTGGCCTACATATGGAATCAGATACGTGCTATTAACCAAACTAAATTTCTTAAACATCAACAAAAGATAAAAATTTAAGCTAAAATAAACCTCCCTGAAGCAAGGAGTGTGATGGACTGAGCAGTGAAGGAGTCATTGTATCTGTTTTATTGTGTGCTGGTTTTATACAGGACTGTCTCAGAAAATTAGAATATTGTAAAAAAGTTCTTTATTTCCTGTAATGCAATTAAAAAACATGAA
>JBAFTA010000014.1:31070989-31081802 GCA_036919975.1 Melanotaenia parkinsoni
TAAACTACTTTAGGTTCACACATACACACACATATATAACCTCTCATTTAAACTACTTTAGGTTCACACATACACACACATATATAACCTCTCATATAAAGTACTGTTATCACTGATTCAAATGTGTATAGGGTGTCTTTTATGTGTGTGCGTGGGGTTTTAGTAATATGTGTGTGAGAATTTTCAATAGTTTATATGCAATACATTACTCAAGTGTCTATGTAAGACTTGATTTTATGTATATTTTCAAATAACTTTAGTTGTATATGAATGATTTTAGAGGTGTGTGTGAGAATCCAGAATGAAATGTGTCCCATACGGCCCCTCATAGCTCTCAGTGGATGCAGATAGCTGCACAGACAGGTGGTGATGTTTGTGTGAAGTGAATGAATGTCAGACACAAGTTTTTTAGTGGTGAAAATCACATACAGGAAGATGGTAGACTTCCTGTTGTTTCGATGAGGAGCTGGATGTCAAGCTACGTCAGTTTTCCTGCGGCGCACAGATCAACAGAAAGCCTTCAGACCTTGTTGGTAAAATGTGCTGCGGGTTTCTTTATTCAGTCAGAAAAATGTGTGCATTTAAAAAAACAAGACTGAAACACACAAATAAATACATGAACAGATTGAGAAACAGGTCACTCATACAAGCAAATATGTAGTCTGTAACACACACATTCAATATCCACACAGACACAGTGTGTCATGGGGCTCCTTCCTGCCTCCAAACTAGATTTATTAGACTCACCACAGATGGACTATCTGTATTCTGTCCAGAAAAAAAAAAAAAACAGTGAATGTCACTAAAACAACAAACAGAATGAAAGTGATTGGCAGACTGCAGACAGACGCTCACTCCTTGGCTGCCGATGCTTGACTATTAGCTTGAGTATTACTAAGATTTTCTCTTTTTTATCATTTCACAGCCTTCTGTTGTTGAAGAGAACCAAATGCTTTAAGACACAATCTTGGTAGGTAGGGGAGACTTAGTTAACATGTCTCAGATTGGCCTTCAGGTTGGTTGGTTCAGGTTCTTATTAACCTATGATGTGCAGAAAGAAGGTCTGCTAATATAATCTGATGTGTTTCTTGCACGCTTCCTTCTAGGTGTGACTGAGGGATATGATGTATTAATAAATGTTGGAGTGTTTGGCTTTTGAAGCATCAACAGGAGTCCTGGTGTGAATGAAGGAGGTTTTTATATGAAGCTGTTTGAGTGCTGAGAGGGATGAAGCGAAAGGACTGAGGAAACAACTATGAGGAAAAAGAAGTGCCTTTTCTGACCAGCTCTTTTCATCTTTTGCTCTTTGCTCATCTCTTCCCCTCTTCATCTCACTCCAGGGAAGATAAAAGGAGACAGTGACTGTGAACTTTCCTGGACATGAGAATAATACTGCTTTTATGCATCTGTCTGTTTCAAATGTATTGTATTGCACAAATAACTTTTTTTTCTTTTTGCTGCTAGTGAAAAGGAGTGATGGAATCATGCTCTACTTAAAACTGATCTCTTTAATTTCCTTTCTTTTCTGTTCATTGTAACTTGACGCTGCAGAGACAAATTCAAACATTTGATTTAAAGAAAACTCAAAACTCTTGGATATTATTTATAAATTTATTGGTAAAATCAATAAAAAAAACAGAATCAAATCAATGTTTGTTTTTCTTCTTCAGCAAAACTGATCTTTTTCTTAAATATAGCAAAACATTTTGAGCCATAAATACTATATTTGTTTGAACAGCAAAAAACTAAGAAAGCAGTGGAAGGCAATCCAAGATTTTAAATTGAGATCATTTAGGGTGGACGTACATGAAGTGAAACGATTACAATGATAAATGATAAAGTAATCAACAGTACCTTTAGCCATCTGAACTGACCAAAACTGCTTTTATTCATCTTCTTAACTTAAATAGTATAAAATAGATTTTTTTTTTTTTTCCATTTTCAGAGCCCTTTTGGATGTGTTCACTGTCCTAGCAAATGGCTTAGCACTACTGGAAACCACCGGGGGCAGTGTGGAGCAGTTTAGCTGACATGCGACCACAGAAGGAACAAAGAAAAAAAATTAACACATTTAATGGCTCCTTCATATTTTTTTCTGAGAATGATCATTGTCATGATCTCCAGACTGTTTGCTGTTCACTAAAACTGACGTCTGAACTCGGAAGTCAACTCTGATCTCTGCTCTGCCCTCTGGTGAATGTATTGGCCAAAAAACATGACAATGTAAGGGACGCTTGAAAGTCAGTAATGAGGTCAGTGACGTTTGAAATGGATGTACCTGTTTACAAGGGAGCAGAGATGGGCCTTTAGTCTGATCATTGTTTCCTGTTCTGATGACTGATTGTTGAATTGTGATGTGCATGTGGGTGAGTTACACATAAATTGAACTTTTGTATCAATAAAGTTATGTTGAATGTTGAATCTTTCATACAAGATGGCCATTTTTGTGATCTCTCCAGGGCTGAGGCTGGTGTTAAAGACAGGAGGAACAGCCATCTGGTTCTTTTCCATTTTCTAGATTCATAATTCAGCTACATACCATCTATTTATTTAACAGGGAGTTTCCTCAATGTCCTGATAACCAGATAGCAAATAACCTCAGCATTATTCATAGTAACTTATAAAAACCCATATGATAAAACTCAACCATAAAATCCATCACAAGGAGGTAAGATGCTCTGCAGCATCAGGGTGGGGGGTAGCAGTGTGTGGAGTCTTGCTGTATTTTTAGGCCGTTGCTGTGAATGTGGGACGAGCAGATGTAAGAGATGGGGGAGATCTTGCAGCTGATGGTTTTAGAAATGGAGCAAACAATGCTGGCCAGCTGCTGCTACTGCTGAGTTGTTGCATTCAGAAATAGAAACGGGGAGTATTTCTGTTACTGCCGTGTTAACTGCAACAACTCTGCGGCAAATCCAAAGAAACCGTGTTGATTCCTGGAGAGAAACTCTTGGTTTCCTCAAGTTTAACTCCCTGAAAAGTGAGCAATGATTTAGCTAACTAGCATGTGTTTGTAAAATGTTTACACTTACACACACGCCTCTTGTTTATTTACCTCACTATGTACCCTGAAGATTTTGTTGATATTAATGTGTTTTCCACATGTTTAACAGAAGAATAAAATCTATCACTGGGCTTTCTCTTTTTGTACAGTGAGGTTACAGAGGTCCAGAAGGGTTGTGGAGAGATGGTGGTGACTGTGTATACAGTATATAAGTTTTCTGTTTAGTTTTGTTTGTTTAGTCATTTCTTCAGGTTTCGGACCATTGAAGCCACACCAAATATTGCTGAGCTGCCCCAGATTTCTCCTCATTCACATGGGTCTTTGCCAGTCAAAATCGTTTAGCTGATTATTTTCCAGGGATTAGGGGAATTTTTCCTGTAGACTGTAATAACCACCACATATTTTAACCTCCTTTTAATCAGCAGGGAAAAGGAACAATCATTTACATCACTGAGATGGAGAGCACTGTTTCTCCATCAAGCCACAGTGTACTGCTTATTTATCCAGCATATAAGGCACTCCTGGTTTATTTTATCTCAGTGAAACTGCAATATCTGCCCAGATTTCTGTGGAACTGCATACCACGTCTGGCCCTCTTGTTTTGCAGCAGATGTGGAGAGGTGCCTCAGAGGTGGTTTGACTGTGCAGCAACTGGGAAAAGAATCTTCCAACTCTGGCCATCAATGTGGAAATGTTTTTGATGAGGATTAATTAGATCATTTTAAGTCCTGGTGACAGACACATGACCAAAAAGTCAGAGAATTATGAGGGGAAAAAAGTAAAGAGGGGTGGCAGTGTAATTACAGTATGATGTACTATTTCAATAATAAAAATAATAATACTTTCACTATCAACATATTTATTCTTTTCAGTTCATTAAGATCAGAATGTTTTTACAGCTTTTACAGGTAAACTAAGTAAAAAATGAACAACACACCAACAACAAGATGTTTGACGACCACCAAAGTATTAAAGACATGTAAATCAGAGGTGAGTGTGATCGTGCATATGTGACCATGACTCCACGAAGGCTAGAGGCAGACTAGGGCAGCTCAGAGCCCCCCGCAGTCATGGGACACAAGCCCTGGAGGGCCAAGATCGGCAGGCGTCGACCCTGCCAGGAGCCCCATGAGCCAAAGATGATGAGTGTGCTGAGGGTGTTGTGAAGGACGTGGCTGCAGACCATTGTTTCACCACCACTACGGACCTGTGATCAAGCCGCACCATAGAGCCATATATAAATGTCGCGCTACATTTTATTGACGCAGATTTTAACATGAAAACAAAATGTCTAGACTAATTTTTCTTCCATATCACACCGGGCAAAACATAGCTGCTGGTCTGAGACAAACGCTAGCTATGAAGGCCTGGTGGAAAGAAACTACTCTGTATTACCACAGACAAGCTTCAAATGTCACACTGACTCTTATCATTTTTCCCATAATCGAGCAGCCCTACTTTAGGGCATCAAGATTTAAGAATTCTAGTACCATGATAGGTAGCTGTGAGTTTAATTGGATAATCATATTTTTTTCACATATAATATATTTAAGCTGGTGGTATTTTAAAATGTAGTGCTGCTGATTCCATATTGTGAAGTGAGAATATTAAATGAGAAGAAGTCTCCATTTTCTATTACATGCTGTAACTGTTTTATTCCTTTATTTTTCCATTGAGTGAAATTCATCATCTTTTTGTTTTGCAGGATGTCAGGGTTTTTCCGGAGGGGTGTAAACTTACATGGAGAAAGTGAATACTTAGTTATTTTCATAAATTTCCACAGAGTCATTAAAGAGGAACTGATGTTGACACTTTTAAAACACTTATGCGGTTTGAAGGCTGAGCTGATGAATGGCAGGTCAGAGATAACTAGAGCTTCACACAATGCTTGGTCTACATCTAATCATGGTTCATCCAGACTGCTAGGTTTAAGCTATTTGGAGATATATACCAGCTTGTTAGCTAATAAATAGTGATTAAAGTTGGGTAGGTCCAATCCACCTGTGTCTTTAGTCTGTTGTAAAAGTCTTAGGCTGATACGTAATGGCTTGTTTTTCCATGGAAATTTGGATATATGTGAGTCCAGTGATGGTGGATGGTTTAGTGGGTGTCAATGAAAACATATAGCTGACTTTAGGTAGAACCATCATTTTAATTGTGGCAACCCTCTCCATGAGTGATATGGGTAATTGTTACACCCGCACCAGGCCCTGCTACAACCACACCTGTCACGCATCATCGGAGTCAATCTCCAGAATACTGATCAGCCGCACCTGCATTCAATCTGAGCCTTGGACTATATATACTCCCACTCCACATTCACTCCTCGTCGGACCTCGTTTCCACATTGTTGGACTTTCCCTGCACTCCCCTTCCCGGTCTCGACTCCCTGGCATATCATCATCCTTCCTTGGTCTCCAGTGAACCACTTCCAGTCGTGAGCTCCATTACCAAGATCCATCTCTAATCATTCATATATGTAAATAAACTCCTTAACCTGATCTGTCTGCTTGAGGTCCTTCATAACAGTAATCACCTCCACTGTGAGAGATCATCTGTTATTGCTTTAAGTAGCTGGGCATAATTTAGATTTGTTAGTTCTGATAACCTGGGAGAAATGTTTATGCCTAAATATCTAATATTTCCAGACTGTAATGTAGTATTGGGTGTGTTTTGTAGGTCACAGTTAATGGGCATAACTATAGTCTTAGACCAGTTAATAGAATAGTCAGAGATTGATGAGAATTTGTTAATTAGTGTGATTGTCTAGGGGACAGAAGTTGGTGAGTTCTGGAGGAAAGGTAATACATCATCAGCATAAAGACTTATCTATATTTTCCTATTCTATATTTTTGGAATGGTTTCCTTTAATCACTGTTTTGTCTTATGGCAGCAGCTAGGGGTTCAACAAAAACAGCAAAGACTGAGGGAGAAAGCGGGCAGCCCTGTCTGGTTCCTCTCTGCAAACAGAAGCTTGGAGAAGTTTGATCATTGGTCTTCACACATGCATTTGGGTTGTTATATAATATTTGTATCCAATCTATGAAGGATGACCCAAACCCACATTTGTTTAATGTTGTAAATAAAAATGTCCAGTTTACTTACTTTTTTTTTGCATCTAAAGAAATGACGGTGGATTCCAGATTATGTAGAGTAGAATAATTTATTATGTTAATTAATCTGCGTGTGTTTGTAGAGGAATGTTTAACTTTAAAGCCTGTTTGGTCAGGGTGTATTCTTAGAGGGGTTATTTTTTCTATTTTCTGGCCAGAGTTTTACTGATTATTTTAAGATCTACATTTGTTAATGAAATTGGACAGTAACTGGATGGAAGTGTCGGGTCTTTTCCTGGTTTTAATAGTAGTGTAATATTAGTTAAGGTATTTTTTGTTTTTCCTTTATTTCTAATATCATATTGTAGAAAGTGGGTGCCAGCATTGTCCAGAATTCTTTGCAGAGTTCTGCTCGATAACGATCTGGACCTGGGGCTTTATTGTTGGGCATATGCTACAGGGCTTCATGGAGTTCACTGACTGAAAGAGGTGAACCCAAGGCCATTTTATTTTCATGTTTTAATTTTGGAAGATTGATGGGTAACACTTTATAATAAGTAAACACTATCAAGCATTCGTTAAACATGAATAAAAACTGAATTCATAATTTACTAAGCCTATTTCTGACAGGAATACTCATTAGCATGTGGTTTATAAACACAGTTGTAGATGTTTTATTCATCATTGATAAGCACATTAGTCATGTGTCATCCTGAATTCATTGTTTATACAGCATGTTTCTGATATTAATACTCACTAATAAATACTTTTTCTTTTTTTTTTCTGTGAGTTTGTATCTGGCAGCTCTGTTTTTCAGTAAAAGCCGTAAGAAATTTTCTGGTGTGTTTATGTACAGGTTTAACAGGTTGTAGTCTGGTGATAGTGTGGATTGAAGGGTCGTTGCCTTCTGTCTGTAGTGTTTTTGTCTCCTCTTTCGTCTTTCCCTTTTGCATCTTTTTGCTGTCTTCCTTTTTCTGTTCCCTCCAGTCAGGTCCAGCAAGATTACATAGATTCCATGATTCAAAGTAAATAAATAAATAAATAAATGAATCAGATTATCAAGAGAAGCCTTACCCATAGGCCTGCCCTTGGCAGAGCAAATTAGTTCAGCATGATACAGCAACCAGATTATCATTTTGCTGCTATGATGCTGGACAGGACAGGTTGAAAAAAAAAAGTGTGAGCTCATCTAAAGTGTGCACATCTATGCCTTATAAAGCATTTACAAATGAGATTTAAATGTTGGAAATGTCTTAAGACTCAGAAAAATGTCAGTTATTCTACCAAAGGAAAAACACAGCACAAACTGCATTAATATTTATTGCAATTTCTCACAATGAAGAACACGGCTCAGCCCTGTGGCCCAAACCGTGGCCACCCAGACAAGGGCAGTCACTATGGCAACAACCCCAGACGATGGACTCTTTGAAAGGAGATGTTTTTCACCATTTCCTCCGGGAATTTCAGGTGAGTTTGGATGAAGTTTTTCACCGTGGTTTCTGGGTCCTCCTCTGTCTGCTCTGGAATCCCTGCAAATACCAGATTCTCTCTCATGCTCTGTGCCTGCAGATTGATCACGGTTTCCTTTATCTTCTTATTTTCCTCAGAGAGTTAGGTCAACCCCTCACTGAGGGATTTTACTGACTCCGACGTTCTCCGCAGACAGTGTTTTCACCTGCTTCTGGCTGAATTCCCATGAATCACGTAAGGCCTGGAACTGTTTGTGGAGAATCTCCACCAGGCTCAAACGCACATCAAAACTACTACGTTTCTTATCTGTAGAGATAAGAATGTCCGTTGACTCGTTTCCCGGTGGTGAAATAGCTCCAGGTGAATCCAGGTGTTTTGTTGTGTCTTGAACTTAGATGAGGTGGATGGGATAGATGTTTGGTTTGGCTTCCCATGATGATTCTGTCGTAGCACTGATCTATAAAATCATCCAGGCTGGCCAAATTCTCCCTGTTGTACTCAAGAGTGTACCTTATGTGAAACTATTTTCCTACTTTCAAGGATTTTGATTAGAATGGAAAAAACACAACTGAATGAACGAATAACTGTTTGAGCGTGCCTGGTTTGAATCTGCCGTCTCACCAGAACTACACCACCTACAGCATCAGCGTCACTTGCCTCTTCTATAGCAAATTTAACCTCATATAGAGCAAAGCAAAAACGGTGTTTTGGTGGACGGTCCTCTCTAGACAGGTTTGTTGTGCAGCCATCTTCTTCATTACATTACATTTGGTGAAGATGGATTTAATGGAGCTCTGTAGAATTTTTTTGTGCTTCGGATATTTTATACTGAGGTCATGTGACACTTTGGATTGACCTTATTTAACTTATTTACTTCTGGATGTCATACCTGCTCCCTCCTCTCGGGTGTGCTCCGCCTCCTATCATCATCATCCTCAGTCTGCACCTGGTCCTCTGCCTTTATATATTCCCTGCACAGACTGCTGCATTGTGTAGTATCCTTTATCCTACTCTTGACTCACACCAGTCATTATTGTGCTTAGAGGCTTTATTAAATACTCTTTATTCTTACCTGCGCTTGTGTCCGGCTTCTTTCTGGATTCGCCTGACTCTGGATGTAACAGCTGAACTTGTTTAGGTTGTGAATATTGTGCATGCATGACTATTTGTTTTCTTTTCTTTCCTTTTTTTCTTTTTCTTTTTTTATAATTGTTTCTCATATAAATATTTTTATTCATTTCACTTCACTAATTTGATCTTTTTATTTATTTATTTTGGTAGATTTTTGTTTTAAACTCAAGGAGGTTGAGTATTTTTAATTATTCTTTTATTGAGGTCTGTGGAGGTGTAGGTGTGAATATGGTCTAAAGAAACGAGAATTATTCAGTTGTGGAGAATTTGGAGTCAGCTCAGGTTTCTTAAGTATGCACAGCCTCAACTGATTTAGTTAGGGGAAATGTTTTGTTTGATGGTCCACTGTTAAATCCTGGACCATCTCAAAGTGTCCCCTATGATTATATGGAGTTGTCAATGTTTGGGAAACAAAATTGGTTATAAGCAAATGACATTACAGTTGGGTCCATAAAGACCATACAGTATAAAGTGGATTTCCTGCAATAAATCAGAGACAGCAATAAGCAACCAGATGGATCTACCCCTGCTCTGCCTGGTTTGAATGATACATGAGCATCAGAGTGGCGGCCTGGCACCTCATTGAATTTAAAATTAAATTAGGGATGGATCCAGCCTCCAGGAATATGTCTCTGTTGTGAAGCTTCTGTTTCCTGAGTTTTTGTTAGTGAGCCCTGATTCTGCTGGTATACGTAGCATCCCCCAACCCCCTCAAATTCCATGTGTGTGAATCTAGAATGTGACTTCTGCTGGTCATGCCATGTTACCTCCTAATCACTGAGTTGATCATGAAGCTGCCAAGTATACTGTAGGAATTGAGAAAAAAAAAACAAAAAAACAAAAACAAAAACATATATATGCACAATTGACAAAGAAATGCATGTCACACTTGTGGAACAATCAACTCTTATCAACTGAAATCCCAGACCGGAAACTCCAAATATCCATTTTCACATCTTAAAGTAACACATAGCTCTGTGTCTAATGAGTAATACATAAACAAGAACAAGCAACAGAACCGAACCCACAGCACTCAAAAGCCCTGTTTCCACCAATGAGTGCAGGTTGGGGTGATGCAGTTTATTTTTATTTGTTTCCACATGCGAAAACTGGGAAGGGTACCCTAATATCTGACCTGACCCATCCTACTTTGTTGGGACCCTTTCGTTGGGGTACCAATCTAATATCCTTGTTTAGAGCAACAAGGAGCCATTTTTGTTTGTTTCTTTTTATTGATTAAATCTCCAATTAAAAATGTGCTACGAAGCACCGCCAATAGGACAGATCACAAACTGCTGGAAGACCACCAGGCTCCTCCTTTCTTTCTAAGTCTGCTTTGGTTCTACTTTGAGGAAGGCGCTGTGAAGCGATGGCGTAATGCTGTTATGTAGCTGAGGCATCTATCGCAATCCGACTGATACTTTACCTCTCAGGTAAGGTTACGGTTGGCTGTGGAAACGCAACAAGATTACAGTTTACAAATCATATCTGCATCCTAACTGTCTAGTCCCGCACCCATTGGTGGAAACGAAGCTATAGGGTCCACAGCTATTGTAAGATGTTAATTTAAAGCCAACAGGCCGTAGACTTCCTACTGTAGCAGACATCGGTGTAAAGAAGCTGAATGTCCATCTAACATAAAAACCAGTAGAGGGTCTGTTAGAGCAACGTCATTTAATATAAAACAAAACTAAGAATTTCAGATAACAAGCAAAGTAAAATAATGATCTTTCTCATATATCAATTCAGTTCAGTTCAATTAAAAAACTTTATTTGTTCCAGAGTGGCATCTAGAAACACATCCAGAAGCTCTGCAATTGGAGCATTAATGCAATGCGAGCTTAAGTTAAAATAAATAAATATTAACAATGAATCAATTAGAAACAAGAAGATTGCAGTACACATTAAATTATAGTATAAGCAGCAGTATACTATAATATGTAATCTATAATGTATATCGAACAGCTATAGCAGCAGAGTATAACATGCCATTCAAACCAAATCATGCATATAAAAATAAAACAAGCCTTCCCACACCAAAATAGCATAGCAATAAAACAAATAATACGTGAAATTTAAGTCATTGACACATTTTACTAAAACCTCTCATATACTGAAATCAATTATAGTAAAACCTCTCATACACTATACTGAA